>JAFIDM010002131.1:1975441-1991770 GCA_023159025.1 Thereuonema tuberculata
CTTTGAAGGAAGATTAAACTTATTTCTAATATCCTTTGAAGGAAGATGGAGAAATAACGTAATCAAACTCCAAATGAAATCCAAAGCCAAACACCCCTAATTATTGAGACACACAATTACTTAAAAGAGATTTATAATTTGCCTAACGAAAGGAAACAGCAAGAAAGCAAGAGTACGAAACCACTACTCTTAACTCTTTTAGTTCTTTCTTAAGCCTTGTTAGATTTAACAGCTACATTCAAAATGATCTCATAGTTTTATTCTTCGATTTTTCTTTTTTGTTTTCTCTGAGTCCGATTTAGATTTAAGTTAAACCTAACTTAAGTCTTGCCGAATATAATATTTTATGGAATGAACAAATTTTTTGAAATTCAGTAGCTACGTGAAAGATGAAAATCCAATCCGATTGCACCTAATTTAGTTTCTTAATTAAATTAATTATTCACATGTCATGTTTACACTAGGCGATGGACTTTCAACTTGGCTGCTTTATCTAAATCTGGGTTCAAATAAATTATCTCTCCTTCTGTCTGTCATTATTTCAATAGTCTTTTCCAGTCTCAATACATCTGGGATGTTTTCTCAGCCCTTAATATATTTCTGTGACATATTTCTTTTTTTCTTTCTTGCCATCTTCAATGATAGCCTAGTTGCTAAATTGACTGAAGAACCGAAGTATTTCTTTTCAAATGGAATATTTTTGGTTTTTGGTCAGTTTAAACACACAATGAATTAAACAACTTGAACTATTTCCTTACAATTTAGTAAGAATGTTATTTTTATGGTCCAACTTAAAGCATGAGTAGAATTAACTTCTGTCTATCTATTAAAGAGACTCCATAATAAAAGATCAAGACTGATTTTCTTACAACTTCTACAAATCATCCTTCAAAATATTGGATTTCATATCTGCTTATTTATGGATATCCTTAAAACGATTGACTGGCTTGGAATTTCCCTCTGTATGTGCTCTGAAAATAAAAAGAAATTTTGAAGTGATTCTACAAACACATAAAATATTCGTTATTCTAAATATTTAGAAATGAAAAGATGTTCAGTTGGGTAATAGAGAAAATAAAATACCTCACTGTCTCAGGATTCGATGGAAGTCAATTATTTTATTTTCAATAAATCTTTATGATAAGGAATGTCACTTTCGAATGTTAACTACATTCAGTCATTACACGATGGTAATATTGTAATAAACAGAATACAGAAGCATAATTTACAGAGAAAATTTTGGTTTCCTTAATGTAAGTCATGATCCTCTGCTTTGATTGCTTTAGATTGAAATTGAACCCCAGGTGATTCATCGAGAAAACATCAGAACAACAAAGCTTGTCACCGTCATTTGTGTTACAGATGAACCAACTACTGTTTCCAGAAGAACGAGGCCTAACCGATATTTCCTTATTTGTCGGCAAGTATTCATTAACCTAATGAAATTCAGATGCTTCTTAAGTAAACAATCAACTCTTATTGATCATGTCTATCTAAACTTATAATTGTTGCTTAAAAAATAATAAATTAATTCGAAATAATTTAAAAGATTTAATATGCCAATGATAATATAAAATAATAACTTTCTGAGTTGACAAAGAGATTCTGTTAATAGATCCAGAAACTAGATCATTTTGAAATATTATTTTTCACTTTTTAATATTCTAGTATGCTCAGATTCCTGTATGTTATAATTGCAAAGTTGATGTCATTTCCGGTTAAACCACAAATGATATTTCAAAAAGGAATACAATATGGTTTTCTGTATTTTTTGATGTATCATTCATGTGACAAATTGCATTACACTACAAGGATACTTTAAAAAAAATATTAATGAACCGTAATCCTGTCACATCCGGTATATACGTATGCAAATGAATAGTTTAGTTGTCAAGAAAGGTCACGATCACCCCCAAGGGTCAATGGAAGTGCCCATCCTGTGGTCCATACAAGGGTCCTCAGAATCTTACTAGATACATTCTCAATCGGTTTGTTGTGAAGCAAGCCCGAACTGCTCCGACAGCTTCTCTCCCCGCCATATGTAGCATCCTGTATACGACAATCGTTATGCACAGCATTCCTAGACGAATTCCGTCGCCTCTTACGAGGACTGCTTTCAATAACTGTGCACCGAATATTTTGTCTAGAGTTGTGCCATGTCTGAGACATGGTCTATTCTCAAATGATCTCTTATTATGTTGAAGGATGAGTCCTGCCTTGCAGTAGATGAACATCTCATCCGCTACGGAACAGGACTGGGTGGCGCTCAAATCTTGCAGTATTGTTGAGAGTCACATAGCAATTACAGTTGTGTAACAGTCTGGGGAGCCATTTCTTATGATAGCAAATCCTATCTCATAGTGATTTGAGGAAGTTTAATGAACAGCAATAAATGCAGGAGATTTTAAAACAACGTCGTGTCATGCTCCTATTCTAGGAGGAATTTTTAGGATAATTCACGTCCATACATTACATAGTTTTCCAGCAGTAACATGCCACTAATTCACAGACTATCCCCTATCCCCTATCCCCTATCCCTTATCCCCTATCGAAAATATCTGAGATATGATAGAATGTCTCAGAACATCCGGCATTAGAGCAACAGTTGCATTAAGTTGTCTGCAAGACAACATTCGAACTGTAGTTCACGCCACCTTGCTGCAACTGAGTGAACGAAACAAAGACATTAAGACTTTGTTTCACTCCATGCACGTCTTATATGACCAAGCATCGTACCAGAGGCGAATAAAACCTTAAAAAATAATGCAACCACGATGCTTCTCAATAAAAATTTGTCTTTTCACTGCGAAACTTGAATCAATTCCAATTCGCTTCATCCTCCCAAATGATACTTAAAAAAGTTTCATTCAACAATTTGAATGAATGGTACTTCTTTAATGGTGGTTCAACTTTTTATTAGAGTGTCTATTGAGTGTCTAAAATTATAAATTTAATTTAATTGGTTCTACAAAATGATGGTGCAACTGCTATCATATTGAAATTTATTAATAAACGATGGTTTTATAGCAAAAGAACTACAACAAACAAAATGCTTTTTATTGAGATTTGCCCATATGCTTCTATAATTCTATTTTTAGACGACTTCTCTGCCTATTCTCAAGCCTGACTGGATTGCTTATCATCATCATTATCTTTCTACTGATAACTGGTGAGTAAATTTTTTATATTATTTACCTTAAGTTATTAAAATCATCACAAACTAAATCCTTACTAATATTGTCCTTTTTTGTTAAATCATGTAAAATTTCATTACGTTACACTGATGAAAATGAAAAATACAACATCTAGAAAGGATTATCTGACCTTACCCAAATTTGGTCCAAGGATGCCATATTAGGTCAACAGCAAACCAATTGTAGACCGGTAGATGACTGTAGTAGAAATCTGTTATCACTACCTATTAGTAGACAGATTAAAAGCAAACTACCAATAAAAACTACTCTGTAATCATGAGTGCCAGTGCAGTCTATTCCACTGTTCTCACAACATACACATCAACATCTTCTCTGATGTTGTAAGCGGCTCCACTGGATAAATGAATGGTGTGATTCTGTGTTCTTAGACAAATTCCTATTCTGCCTACGATATAATTAAGGTTTACTTAGAATTCGCCAACTGTTTAGTGAAAAGATACTTCTTTCAATTGGGGAAGTTTATACAGCTCCATTTCCGAAGGTAATGGGCGTAGGTGTTTGAACATAAGGCGCAGCCACTAATATTTCAATAATATCAACCTTATCCCCTTCGTAGATAAGGATTCGAAAGACATCTTTTATAATAATCGAATAATCAATAATCAAGCCTCCAATGTCAGACGACACCGGCATTCTACATCCTCAGCGATGGAGACATCACAGCTGTCAACGAGGTGTGGAATTCCGTGGAAAACGTCCACTATCTACAGAGTCAATGACAAATCGCCTTAGGGCGAATCATGCCTCTCATGTTGCTGTACCAGATATGTCTTATTCGACTAATAATATACTTTGGTTGTTGCATTTTCACCAGAAGACAAACAACAACAATGAAAATTCAGAGAGAGTAATTTTAGAAAATTGGTGGAATGAAAGAAAAAAAAAATACTTTCATTCAAAAGAAAAAGACGCTAATTCTTTATTTCGTTGAATTATGTATTTATACAGGTACAGAAATATCGGCTGAGATAGTAGCTGAGTTATTTTTCTTTTCTTTCAAATACTTTTATTATTGTAATGGCATTCAAATATTATCATGACTAACCATTGATCTGAAAAGCACTACAGAAATTGGAGCTGTCGTGCAGCTAAAACAACAATAGAGAATTTCGTAAAATAAAATAAATTTTGTCCAGGTTTAAAACAAAAAGGTCATCAATTCAAAGGGTAATTTTTGAAATGAAATATAAATAAATTTCATTCAAATTCAAATAAATGAATTCTGTGCATTACATTACGCCAGAAAGATTTTGAAACGATATTGAATGATAGCAAATTGTTCAACTCTTTGAAACATTCTGCGAAAAGTGTTTTTCTTTTCTTTCAATCAGTCTGTGTGCGTTTTCTTCTGTTAACCGAACAACTTTCAACCACTGGATGTAATTTCTTGAAGTTTTTAAGGCTTCCCAATCTTTCAGAGTTGAAATCTTTTTCAAGGGAATTCATGTCGAGAAAGAAATTCAAACAGGAATCGAAAAAACTTCCCTGAGAAAGAATTAGGAACTAAAGAATGGCTTCCTTCGCATCTTAAGCTTTTGGTCTGAATCATTAGAGGTGATTCATTAATTTGAGCCTTAAAATATGATTAAAATTAATCCAATTTCGATAACTAAATAAATAAAGGCTAATTTAATCCTTTTTTCAGAAATTGGAAGTGGATCGTGTTTCTATAATTTCCATATTTTAATTCGAATTCAAAGACTTCCGTTTTCTCTATTTTTAGGAACAATCAAGTGAACGTAAATTCAAAAATCAAAACATAAATAAATGTTAAATAAATAAAAAAATATATAAATAACAAAGAAAACAAAATAAAAAGCAAAAGCATAAGCGTCGGCTGCATTCATAATTTTCTAGTTTTAATATTCTATGACACTGTGGGTAGAAATTATAAGAGCGTTTGTTAAGTTTGGTCCCACTTTTAGAAACTACTAAAAAATACTGAAAGTTTCAGTAATATTATGATTTAAGCAATAAAGTAAAATTCTTATCTAAATAATAAAGAGACAAACCATTCATCCCTTGTTAATCAATGGGGCTCGCATTATTCCTCCAACTATGGCTCCACAGGACCAAAGGAAATAAATTTCATTTTAATTTTTAATTTGTTGTTTTGTAAATATAATATAGGGTGGCCTTGTTACTTTGGATGCCTCTTTGGAGGCATCTGCAGCAAAACTAATGAATGAAACCAAAATTCAGGTATAGTCTATTGAGGGCATGGGAAGAAGAATTCTGCAAAAACAAAAAAAAATAGTGCCAAAAGTCGCCGATAGGAGAAAATTTGGCACTAGCGGAACCAGTAAATTGGTGAATAATTACAATGAACGCATGAAGGATTATGAAAGTTTATGAACATACAGTATAGTAATGAATGGAGTTAGAGACTCACAGAAAACGTTCTGAAACAACACAACAATCTTTAATCATCAATTGCTTGGTAACAATCTGTCATCAACATTACCGACATTAATCAATCATTAGGGTCCTCTGGACCACGTGCAACATTTTCAATGTGCTGACATTTCTGGTATGATGTTCTCTACTGCTGCGAATAAAGTGTCCGTTTGGATGTTTATAACAGCCCGTCAAATGTTAACTTTCAACGAATGCAAGTTTGTAACGCCACCAGTATACACATTGGATTTCAGGTAACCCCACAACCAAAAGTCACATGGGGTCATACCGGGTAACAGGGCGACCATTCCATCAGAAAATATTGACTGATAACCCTCTCATTCCTGAAATGCTGGCGTAACAGGTTCTGTACTGCACGAACAATATGTGGTCGTGCTCCATCTTGCATATAACATGTCGAGTGTGGACATTTTCTTTGTTGCAATTCAGGAATGACAAACGTTTGCAGCATTTGCAGATATCTCTCTCCATTAATGGTACAGGTAACAGGACCTGTAGGAGCCGTAGTCTCAAAAAAGTATGGTTCTAATACGAACTCGTGAATCCACTCGAGAATACAGTGGTTGATGAATCACTGAGGCACGTTCACGTGCCGAGATCGGCAGTTTTGAGTGTTGACTGACCCATTCAGATAAAAATGAGCCTCATCTCCCCACAATATGTTCCAAGGCCCATCATTGTTGATATCCATTTGGGCAAGAAATGTTAGAGCGAAAGTCAGGCGCTTATCGTAATCTGTAGGTTTTAGTTCTTGCACACAACTTATCTTATACGGATAGAAATGCAGTATTTTCCGTAAGATTTTCCAGACAGTTATCGGTGTGACGAGCTATTGCACAAGCGCTTGGACCGCTACTAGTCCCTGTGTCGTCGAACACTGCATTGGCAACATCTGTTACTGTGTTGTCTGATACTGGTTTTCGTCCTCTGCCGACTCTCACTCCTAGCGATCCAGTTTCGTCGAATTCATGAATCATAGCTCGCAGTGCTACAGCAGACATTGGACGTTTACGTAGGTTATGATAAGGTAGGCCACATATTGAGTGTGGCCTACCTTATCATAACCTACGTAACAACTCAACAGTCAATCAAAGAACTGCTTGACTGAAAGTTCGCTCTTACCTTTTCAAAAGAACTGAATAGCGCAGCTGTCACTTCTGCACTAGAAAATTTGCGTAATCTACGTTTAGAGTGACAGCAGCGCCGAATTTTCTCCTATCGGCGACTTTTGGTACTTTTTTTTTTTGCAGAATTCTTCTCCCCATGCCCTCAATAGAACTATATCTGAATTTTGGTTTCATTCCATTCATTAGTTTTCGCTGGAGATGCCTCCAAACAAGGAAAGTTATTTTATGGCCACCTTGTATTATAATAAAATAATATTATTAATAATATTTATCAAGTAGGTGATTTTTTTATATTGATAAAAAAATCACCTACTTGATAAGTAGGGATCAGTTTTCGAAGTAGAAACCAATCTCTTATAACTTTTCTTTAATTTACTGTGGAACCTATTAAATCATTCGCAAAATGAGGCCATCCTGTCAATACAGGTTTTTCCTTTTTATCGCTTTAAGGACTTTAAAAAAAAGAAAACAAAAATAAAAAAAACAAAACAGAAAACATTAAAGAAATTATAAGGAATTACTTTTTAAGGAAAATAATCTTTACGGAATTTCTTTTAGAAGTTTTGATCGTCTTTGAAGCAAAATTTACATTAATAAATTAAGAGAAATTGAGCAAGGATCCACATGGGCCATTTTGTTTTTGAGCTTCTTGTTGAAAACATTCTCATTTCTATTTTGGAACAATCGACAGAAATCCAAGCATTAAAAAAAAAGTCATCAGTCATTAAAAAAAACGTTTAAATAGCCTCTAGGAATTTTTAGCCTTCCTTTAAAATTATTACGAATGATAATCTCATTGTTGTCTTTGTAATTTTATAATTGTCCTCAATTTGTTCAATAACAACTGGAAATAAAATCTTGTTTTCTCATGTAATGCTAAGTTAAAGTAAAATATCTACAGTATTAAAAAGCGCACACTTTTTCCAGTAACTTTGTTCAAACTTAAAAATTAAGGATGATTGTGAATCACTGGAAAAAGCTGCACAATATACAAAATTAAACTTCACGAAAACTACTTCATTCCTCTGCGAGAATGACCAAAGGCAAGGGATTCTCCCAATGGTGGCTCCGTCACTCAGACTGATTGAGACATAGTAGAATAAAGATAAACAAAGTATCCTTTGACAGAAGTGGTTTTTAGCACATGATAAGGCTCCGCGAACCCTTACTGACTGTTGTGGTAGTTGTGTTTTAGGACTTGGCCTGGGTGGCGCCGTCAGACAAAGAATAATGACAGGTCAGCATCTGCGTAAGCTAGTTTGGTTACTTTGGAAAACACTTGGCTATCAAATAAGTTATTTTCAGTTTAATGATTGTTTTGTTTAGGTTTTTTCGCTAAACGCAACATGATGTCAGAAGTCGATTATGCTCCATTACTGAAATTAGTTTTTAAGAATAATAAATGTTTTCCAGCCTACGCAGCCATTCGAACCAGGAGACAGGTGCTGAGGCTTAGACAAAAAGGCGATCTAGGTACGAAAATTTTGCTGCTACTTTAGAGATTATCGATAAACCTGTTAGAAACCAGCGTGGCATCAGCTTCATGTACACTCATTACCAAAAAAAACGACAAACCTAGAAGGAATTGTCCGATTGTAATGAAATTTCGTAAGCAAAGACATTGGGACCGCCCATGCAAATGATTAAACTTTGGTGTCCAATGAATGAATAGCGAGAGCTACAGCGCATCGGAACTGCGCACTCAGCAGGTGTATATAAGAAGCGATTCTCAATCTGATGGTCAAAATTTCTGTTGCATTGCGAGTTAGGATACCTTTCAACGACTGAAAAAAAGCCTCGCCGCAGGATTCGAGATCATTACGTGCAACTGTTAGAGTTTGAAAGGTCGTATCACTGGATTGAAAGAGGCAGGTTGGGCAAATCGGAGAATCGCTCGTCATATAGGTCGAAGTGATGCGGCGATTAGAAGATGCTGGCAGGAATTGGTGGACAATGGCAGATTTCAGCGTCATGAATTTAGCGGTCGCCCTAAGGTCACACCAGAGCGGGAGAATAGAGTGATTGTCAGATCAGCTGTAACAGCACCTGAATCATCGTTATCAACCATCAGACGTGCGACCCGCACACGAGTGTCCACCATGACCATTCACAGACAGCTGAGAGAGCGACATCTACGCTCGTACCAACCGCTACGCCACCTGCCACTCATGTCTGCACACCGTCGGGCCAGATTAGTTGTGCTTGGCTCGATCCGGTTGGAATGATGCTGACTAGGGACGTATAGTGGAAAGCGACAAACCCCGCTTCCAACTGTGTCCTGACGATCGTCGCAGAAGTGTCTGGAGATGCCCAGGGCAGCGTGCCGATCCTGCTTTCACTATTGCACGCCACACAGGCCCTCAACCAGGAGTTTCGGTCTGGGGTGCCATTTCCCTTGATAGCCGAACCCCTTTACTCGTCATTAGCGGCACACTTACAGCACAGCGGTACGTGGACGACATTCTGAGACATGTTTTGTTACCCTTCCTTTTGCAGTACCCTGGCCTTATTTTTCAGCAAAATAATGCTAGACCACATATGGCACGTGTTGCTATGACCTGTCTTGCAGCTTGTGAAACACTTCCTTGGCCAGCCAGATCCCCAGATCTCTCTCCAATTGAGCATGTCTGGGATATGATGGGAAGGCGACTGCAACCACCAGGGAATGTGGATGATCTAGCCCGACAATTGGAGCAAATTTGGCAAGAAATATCGCAGGAGACCATCAGGGAGCTTTAGCACTCTATGCCACGTTGTGTGGCAGCTTGCATTCATGGTAGAGGTGGGTCAACACCATATTGAGCTCGTTACTTTGTAACTTGGATAACTTTGTAATTGAATATATCATTCAATTTGTCTGAAATTTTAATCATTTTCTATTCTGTACATAATCTTCCTCTCCACCAATTTTTGTCTCCATCGGACAACTCCTTCTAGGTGCGTCGTTTTTTTTTTGTTAATGAGTGTAGGAGCACATTTCAGTTTGCTGAAGTAGAAGTATCATATTGGATAAGTTTATAAGATAAAATGTTACTGATGCTTCCTATGAGTTTGCTATGAGTTTTTGTGTTGTAATCAACACAATGATTACATAATTGAATTAAGGCGCAAGATAACGGATTATGGCTACGAAACACATTGACTGATAGGCTAATTCGTGATAGACTATTTGTAGGCATTCGTGATAATGCTCTGCATGAACGTTTACTTCGTGAGACGTCTTTAACACTCGCCAGTGCTATAGAGCATATAGAGCAGACAAACCAATTGTCTTAACAGTGACATTTGGAAGTAGCCAAAATTTCGGTTCGCCCGGCCAAGTTGGTTACTACTAATAAGTCATTGTCAACTTATATTCTGATCTCTCCTCTGTCGTCTTTTTCTCTGTCCAAAGGGCAATAAGCATCGTGGGATACTATGGTGTCCAGTAAGAAGAAAAGAATGTTTTATTATCATATAATTGGTCCTTTTGTGGTGGCTTGCGGTCACATGCTCGCGGAGTGCGGATAGTTGAACAACAAAGAGTGATGAAATTTTCAACATCATAAGGTGAGAGGAATCAAAGTAAGTTATATTCTTCCTATTGATTCCTTAGAAGTGTTGGTTGCAGTCTGTAGGCTTTAAGTCATTGAGTTCAAAATAGATACTGGTGCTGTTCACGTTTTGTCTGAGTCTTCCCCATTTTGAAGCTACATACAACTGCTCAATTGAAAGTGGACACTGCCGTAGTGCAACAACCCATGCAAATTCGGGCAATAATTTGAATATATTCGTTATAAAACAACACGATCGTGTACTGCGTGTATAGTTGGAGTCATTTGGTATCTAACCATGTGCTGAGCAGCTGAGCGATTTTCAAACGTGGAGTAGTCATAGACTGCCAATTAGTGGCCAGAGTGTGCGAGCCATAGGGGCGACACTGAACCTGCCGAAGTCAACCGTGGATGTTATTATCACGAAGTGGAAACGTGAAGGAGTGAAAACACGGCGTCATGGAGGTGGCTGAGCCCGCAAGCTGACCGATAGAAACCGGATGGCTCTGAAGCGGTTGGTACGGCAGAACAGCGGAACAACGGCAGCAGGACTTCCAACAGGCAACGGAAACAATTGACAGTACCATGACGATTCGTTGGGAGCTCCATGCCTAAGGGTACACCAGTCGGGCTGCTGCCCCTAATATCACCCCTGTAAACAACCAGAGTCCTGTGACCTGGTGTAAAGAGCGACGGTCTTGGTCGATGGACCGCTCGAAGAGCATTATGTGGAGCGACGAATCACGCTTCACACTCTACCGATCGGATGGGCGCACCTGGGTGTGATGTTTGCCAGAGGAGCGGCTGCTACCTGAGAGTGTCATCCTAACAGTGAACTTTGGCAGTCGTGGTGTGATGGTGTGGTCGTGTTTCTCCTGATTTAGACGTGGTCCGTTGGTTGTGACTGAGGGGAACATGTCATCCACACAGTATCTGAACATTCTACACAATTTCATGCTTCTTATGTTGTTGTCGCAGTTCGGTGAAGGGCCATTTGTGTTCCAGCACGAATTATATGCCGTGCCATAAGATCCGTGTTGTCAGCGCCTTGTTTCCGGAGAATAATGTTCAGGAACTTCAGTGGCCCGTCCAGAGTCTGGACCTCAACCCTATTCAATATCTGTCGGATGAATTGGAGCGCCGGTGCGTGCGCATCTGATGCGACCGCAAACACGAATCTTGTGCAGGCTTTGAAAGAGGAGTAGGCAAAATACTGGTTGCTTGCTATCAGAAACATTTTCAATTTCCATTTGTATGTCTTTATGAATAGACAATACATAATATCAAAAATTGCAGAACATTTAACTGTAAAAACTGTATTATTTATTCAGTTTTCTCTAATTCATTATTGTAAAAAATGATTTGGATTTTTAGACATACAGATTCACTTGATAATTTAAAAGCTTTTTGTAAGAAAACCTAAAATATCAATATAATCAAATAGTTTCGATCACGTAAACCTCATTTCTTGACAGTATCTTATCTTTTATTTTAGTTTTAAAAAATATATTTTTCACTGTGTAAATAAATGCGTTTAATTTTTGAGTATTTCTTTTTAAATCTGTTCCTAAGTAAAATTAAATTAGAAAACTTTATTGATAGGTGAGATGACTGGAGTACTGGAAGAAACAGAAAATAGCACAAGAATCACTCCTTTGCTATTCACAGCAAGTCCACTTTTGAAGCTTGAGATTTTTGATGAAAGAAACACAAACACTGAGACTTCGTCAACAGATGAAGATGATACATCAACAATAACCCAATTTTTCATAGAAGAAAAATACAACCAAACAGAAATGACTATTACTTTACCGCCAATCACGAATCCCTTGACAATGGAGTCAGTTTTCAATTTATCTTTTGACGTATCTGAGAAACCGAACTCAAAGCCTATGTTTTCAGTTTCAAATCAAAGTGATTCATCAACACAGACGGGGAGAAGCCTCTCCCCAGATGAAAGCAGCCCTTCAGTGATTTCAGGTATTTATTATTTATTTTCTTATGGTACGTTAACATTACGGATAAATGTTTTGATAAATATTTATCTTTATTCTACACTATTTTTTTCGATTTAAATCACCATTTTTTTTCTTTTTTTGTTAAACTTATTAAATATTACATGCTTTCTTTTTACCATTCCTTTATTTGCAGACAGTCAAAATTGCATTCCTTTTAAAAATTCAAAGAGATGTAAAATAAAAGTCTATCTGAGCAGAAAATTAGTGATTTATAAATACTGTCGGCAGACCAAAAGGAGTTGGTGGGTTTTTTTTTTTTTTTTTGGCGGGAGGGGATTGTAAAAGCCACTTAAAAGTTTTGCAACCATTCCGAAGCACAAAATCTGTCGCTCTTATTTTTTTTTGGTTGGAGAACATAATACTTTGAATTACTTACACCTTAAAACATCTTGAAGAGCAGGTCATTTTCAAGAAAATGTAAGAAGATAATAGGGATATAACAACGATCATCTCAGATAATAATCCATTTAATATTTTTAGAAAAAAAAAATCACTGATAATCTTTCCCTCCGAATACATCAGCATTAATAGGTTTGTAAAATTGTATCGAAAAAATATATCTTGGAAAATTCCGCTGCTACTACTGCATAAAAGGAGTTGGGCAACTTGTAACTCATCAGAACTAACTCCATAAAACCTTTCTTCATCTTGCTATTACATTCCACTGCACAAAACAACATATAACAAGAATTAACTTCTATCAATTTTAGGGAGATAACCATTATCTGAACGTGTAATCCCAGATATGCTCGATTGGAGAGAGATCTCGGGATCTGGCTGGCCAAGGAAGTGTTTCACAAGCTGCAAGACAGGTCATAGCAACACGTGCCGTATGTGGTCTGGCATTATCTTGCTGAAAAATAAGGCCAGGGTACTGCAAAAGAAAGGGTAGCAAAGCAGGTCTCAGAATGTTGTCGACGTACCGCTGTGCTGTAAGTGTGCCGCTAATGGCGACCAAAGGGGTCCGGCTATCAAGGGAAATGGCACCCCAGACCATAACTCCTGGTTGAGGGCCTGTGTGTCGTGCATTAGTGAAAGCAGGATCGGCAGGACACAGTTGGAACCGGGATTCGTCGCTAAACACTATACATCCCCAGTCAGCATCATTCCAACCGGATCGAGCCAAGCACCACTGTAATCTGGCCCAACGGTGTGCAGCCGTGAGTGGCAGGTGGCGTAGCGGTCGATACGAGCGTAGATGTCGCTCTCTCAATCGTCTGTGAATGGTCATGGTGGACACTCGTAAGCGGGTCGCACATCTGATAGTTGATAACGATGATTCAGGCGCTGTGACAGCTGATCTGACAATCACTCTATCCTCCCGCTCTGCTGTGGCCCTAGCTCGACCGCTACCTTCATGACGCTGAAATCTGACATTGTCCACCCATTCCTGCCAGCATCTTCTAATCGCCGCATCACTTCGACCCATATGACGAGCGATTCTCCGATTTGCCGAACCTGCCTCTTTCAATCTAATGATACGACCTCTTTCAAACTCTGATAGTTGTACATAATGAGCTCCAATCCTGCGGCGAGGCATTTTTTCAGTCGTTGAAAGGTATCCTACCTCGCAATGCAACAGAAATTTTGACCATCAGATTGAGAATCGCTTCTTATATACACCTGCTGAGTGCGCAGTTCCGATGCGCTGTAGCTCTCGCTATTCCTTCATTGGACACCAAAGTTTAATCATTTGCATGGGCGGTCCCAATGTTTTTGCATACGAAATTTCATTACAATCGGACAACTCCTTCTAGGTCGTCGTTTTTTTTTTGGTAATGAGTGTAGTAAATCATTTTTTTTTTTATTTTAACAATATTATAATATTATTTTAACAAATAAGCCGGTATTCAAATTTCATATGGGCTGCTGTGGAAGTCATGGCTTCTAAAAAAATTAGCTTAGAATATATTTTTCAATCTTGTGTTTTGCAAAAATCTGGAATTTGTTTTACTTCCGTGAATATTTCACGGGTCGCAACTAGTAATTATTAAAGAATGTTGGTTATAAAGTTACATATTCTATATCTTGAAGTTGTATTCGAATTTGTATTGTTCACGTAATATAACTGAAAATAAGTCTTTATTATTAAATTGTATAAAAAGTTCGAAGTAAGTATTTTATTATTTATAAAGAATTCCCTTTTTATTTTATTACTTTAAGTATTTTTAGAATATATTACTATTTTTAAGATTTTTTTTATATCATAAAATATTTATACTTTTTATATTTTTCATTATTTGTATTAGATTTTCATAATTAAATAAGAATCAAAAAAGGAAATCTAAGTTATTATTTTATAATTAATTGGTGTAATATTTTTGTAATTTTTCGCAAGAAATTGTATTTTATTTTTGTCGTAAGTTTTAATTTATTTTTGTTCTAAGTGAAGTGATTTTTAAAATAATACCCAAATATTAGACTTTGAATAATATTATAATTTGTACATTTTTTAAATTTGTTATATAAATATTTGTCATGGAAACACAGTTAAACGGGCTACTAGAGCTCTGTAACCCCGAAGGATAACTTTCAGGATTTTAGACGGTTTGAAATACTAAAATCCACCCTCACTTGGAAGGTCATCTATGCTAAGGGTTGAAGGGTTTCCTGCTTAACACAAAGTTGTGATACGCCGCGGAAATAAACCGCTAACCCTAGGGATAAAATATTTGTTTTTAAGCCGCGCTAAAAGATTTGTACCCCAAGGGGCAAGCATGTGAAGGGGAGACAAGTCTCCCCCAGAGAGAAACGATCTTCCGATCCTGAAGATAACACCCCTCCGTGTGTGGGTACCTATTCTCTACATCAGTTATTGCACGGATTGCTATCCCAAAGATTCTCTTCATCAGTTATGCACAAGTTGCTCTCCCATGCACTATCTTGATCCGCTAATGCACAGGTTTCTGTCCCACACACAATCTTAATCAGTTAATACACAGGTTACTCTCCCACATACTCACTTCATTAGTTAATGCACGGGTTGCTATCCCACACACTCTCTTGATTCGTTAATGCAAAAGTTGCTCTCCCACACACTCACTTCATTAGTTAATGTACAGGTTGCTGTCCCACACACACTCTTCATCACTTAATGCACAGGTTGCTGTCCCCCACACTCTTTTGATCAATCAATGCACGAGTTGCACTCCCACACAATCTCTTGATCACTCAATGCACAGTCTGCTATCCCACACCCTCATTTGATCAGTTAATACACGGGTTGCTATCCCACACATTCTCTTGATGAGTTAATGCAAAGGTTGCACTATCACACACACACCTGATCAGTTATTGCACAGATTGCTCTCCCATACATATCTTGATCAGTTAACGCACAGGCTGCTCTCCCATAGACTATCTTGATCTATTAATGCACAGGTTGCTCTCCCACACTCTCACTTGAATCATTAATGCACAGATTCCTCTCCCACACACTCTTGATGCACGGGTTGCTCTCCCATACACTCTTTTGATCATTTAATGCAGAGATTGCTCTCCCACACACTCTCCTGATCGGTTAAGGTCTAGGTTGCTCTCCCATATACTCTCTAGATCAGTTAAGGATCAGGTTGCTTTCCCACACACTCTCTTGATTAGTTAATGCACGGGTTACTATCACCCACTCATTTGATCAGTTAATGCACAGGTTGCTGTCCCACATACATTCTTCATCAGTTAATGTACAGGTTGCTGTCCCGCACACTCTATTGATCACTTAATGCACAGTTTCCTATCCCACACACTCACTTGATCAGTGAATGCACGGGTTGCTATCCCACAAACTCTCTTGATGAGTTAATGCACAAGTTGCACTCACAGACTTGATCAGTTATTGCACAGGTTGCTCTCCCACACACACTCTTGATAAGTTAATGCACAGGTTCCTTTCCCATACATATCTTGATCAGTTAACGCACAGGTTGCTCTCCCATAGACTATCTTCATCTATTGATGCACGGTTGCTCTTCCACACACACTCTTGATCAGTTAATGCACAGGTTGCTCTCCCACACAC
>JAFIDM010002131.1:1991780-2004815 GCA_023159025.1 Thereuonema tuberculata
ATGGGTTGCTCTCCCACACACACTGTTGATCAGTTAATGCACAGGTTACTATCCCAGACACTCTGTTGATCAGTTAATGCATGGATTGCTATCCCACACACTCTCTTGATCACTTAATATAGCAATTTCAGGAGATCCAAAGCTAACTTTTTAACTTAATAAAGTATTTGCTTTTTATTATTCTGTTTTAACTTATTACAATCGAAACTAGAATCATTTATCACTAACCAGGTGGATGAAATCACGCTAATTGGTCATGCATTTGAGAGATTTTAATCCTACATACGGAGTTTGTATTTTTTGGTTTCAAAAGGTAATGAAATTAAAAATGTGTAATATCAAAGAGACTATCACGAAAGAAACAAAAAATAAAAAGCTTTAATTGCCATATCGCGATTAGAGTTACTATTTTATAATAATTATAATATGATGTTATTGATCTTATGTAATAAATTTATCCGTAGAACTATTTCGTAATAAAGTCAAGTCTTCAATTTGTGGAATTTACACATAAATTGAATATCGTCATTAATAATTGTTCTGTTGGGTTGCTTTAAAATGAAATCCAATATTCCTTAAGACTTATTTATCTATCTATATAAAGAAATCATGTTCTTAACGCAGAAAGTTTAAAAAGAATCTAAAAATATTCTAGTCAATAAGAGAGACAATTAATCTCTTTCATCTTCTGTAAAGCTCAAAATAACGACAATTGGCAACAGTCCAATTAAAAATTTTAAAACTTTGTACTAAATCTCATAACTCAGCTTATAGCTTCTGTAATAAAGAATTATTTCCTAATACATTCGCTGAATTAACACAAAACAATTAACATTAACACAGTTCATTTAAACTCTACGGATCGTTTAAGCTTTAATCTTTATTAACGCAGTTCCTTTCTCAGTACAAATAATAAAATCATAGTACCAATCTTCTTCAAGTGTTGAATCCCCATTTATCTTACAATTAAGTTTCCCTCGAACAATTGGAATCGTTCCATTTGGCACTAAATTCAATTCCTTGAACTTAAACTCGATTCTTAAATAATTATTATTTATTCGATTGAATATTATTAATCATATGGATTCAAAGCCGTCTTAGAAACACCAACAAAAGATCATATATAAAAAACTATCATTTTTGCTTAAAAAAAATTTTGAAAGTTATTAATTAAAAAATGTCTTTAAAAAACTTGTGTAGGATATCCAGAGCAGGTTTTGGACTGTTAATAGGCTTTCTTCGGTGAATGACTAAGAACAAGAGAGCTGGCAATCTACTGAGATGAGGGACAATGATATCACTAAAAAAAAATCGGCACTAAAACTTTTTAGAACACTTAAGTTTTTAAAGATATCTTTTAACTTTTAAAAGAATTTTATGCAAGTGTTAAAACTTTTTTTTTGTGTGTGATCTTAACTATATCTGTATCTGCAACTTTGCTAATACACTCTGTGAAAAAAAAAAAAACCAATGTTGTCGAACAACTGCGAAACTTAATATACAAATACTTCATGAAAATTTAAAAAAAAATCGTGGTCAATGAATTCAGAGACGGCGCATTTCAACAGATTGTTTTAGATTGTTTACAATTAGCGTTTCTCACTTGCTTCGGCACTACCGAACGCTTTTGTGGATGGATGCCGTTCTGTAACCCCTGAGGATGTCACAACACATCACCCAACAATCACTGATAATAACTGAGTGAATTTGACAGAGGGTGTATCGTAGCTTGAGAGAGACAAGTAGGACATACCGTTCTATCGCCCGTCGTTTGGGTCGTGATGATGCCGGAGTAAGTTGTTGGCATCAATGGATCCCGACAAAGCACACATACTCATCAGGAGGGCAGTGGTCGGCCGAGAATAACACTGCCAGACAATGAACGGCCGTCAGAACATCAATAGTTCTCCTAATGACATCCAAAGACAGTTAATGGCATCTCCGCAGCATATTGTGTCACAACAGACCATTGCCAGAAGAATGGTGATTACCACTGACACCCGCAGCATCTTCATCACCGACTGCAGTGGTGTCGCGACAGAGCAACGTGGAATTTAACTGATTGCGGTCATATAGTGATGAATCTAGGTTCTCCGAATCTAGGTACCGATTCTGGGCCTGCTGTTCTCAGTGTTCTGGTGTCATTTTCGTTCCATCCTCTTCGTACAGGTCATGTTTCATCATGATCGCATTGTTTTCCCAAGTATGTCTTTTTTTTGTGTCTGAGCCAATCACTTTTTATTTTAATTAATCTCTGAGAGCTAATACAATACTGACGAATTCCAATTATAATCTTTGTTGTGATAATATATCTGTTTTATACTACTTCTTGTTTAGTTTATGATTCACATCTAAATTATCACTGGTACCATGTTTAAACATTTTAAACGAAACAGGATCACATGATGAACAATCCCTTCGGCTTTGCTTTTCACCCAATCCAACTGTTTCCGGCTTCTTCACAAATGTAATAAATTTTGTTTATTCCCAATATATCTTTCGGAATATATCTTGAGCAGCTCCAAGCAGCTTAACGTTCTTAGACGACATTATTTTCGAACTACTTAAGAACTTACTGGTCTTTTCATCAGACTCACATTACAACTGCCAAAACACTTGTGTTTTAACAATCGAGATTAATGTTTTTAATCACTGTTCGTGATGCCGTGTCATAGTATTGTAGCATTCACTGGTGAATAATTAATCTTATTATTTAATCACATTGTTAATGCTTGAGCCTGTCATAAACCTAGCTATAAATCTGCTATAGTTAAAGCCTGTATCTCGAGTATAAAGAGATATGCTTTTTGTTAATCTTCTTTGTATTCGGATTACTGATATTGTAGCGCCAGTATTCACTAATGCTTGAATGAACTGTACATCGATATTTATGTGCATCTTGTTTTTATTTAACGATGTCGGTTTTGCTCTTTTTGAGACTTCAATTTCCTTCAAATCGTCAGACAGGAGATAGCGCTCATATGGTTGGCTGCAGAAGGAAATTGTTCTTTCTTGGCTGATCGGCTTGGAAATGTCCACTGCCACAAGTGAATGACAGCAGCTTTCTTGAACATGTGTCAGAATTCCTTACTTAAAATAGTCCAGGTGTTAGATGATCCCTGCAGTTCTTCACGAAACTAACTGTTGGATGTTCTTATAAACATCAGTTTGTCTACTGTTGTTGCCGGACAGGGGCTGAACGTCAAAGAGGTAATGGTCATTTAAGTTTAGCTGACTGGAATACTGCTAAGATAGGCGGGTCACCAGAAGCGATAGTTTGCGCTCTTGCCACTGCCTAGCGCCGCCTGAATATCTGCACAGATTGGCAACTGAAAAGCTAGGACGTCATAATTGGAGGTCAACTCCAATCGATGAAACGCTGGAAAGTCTTTGAACTGCTGCTTAACTATTACTCGGTGTCACCTGAGGTCTTTTATTCTTCTGCAAGTTCGACAGTTGTCATGTTCATGGGAATCAAGAAAAGTAACATCAACCCTTGGAACACCTTTCAAACGGTATTCGAGCTTTGCATCTCAATCGTGGTCGAACCTAGCTTCCTACAGAGGCTACATCTTGGATGCTCCACAGGTTGATCAAAGTTCTGAAGCTTCTGGCTGATCATTTACTTTACTTTAATTTATAAATTATTTATTGAAAAAAAACGCAACTTCTGGGCAAAACTCTGGTCATTCTTTAGGCCTAAATTAATTTGTGTGAAGGCAATATAAGTTAATATTAATAAAAATGAGGAATTTCACTTATTTTAAGGCTTAGTTTCAAAAACTGTGAGGTTCTAAATATATTTTTTCCTCTCCTCAGTAACTAGAATGGAAATTTATTATGTATATAAGTTAGGCTCAAAGACTGAAAACACTCAAAGAGCGAAAAAAAAACACCAGTATGCGTTGAGGCTTTAGAGAAACACCCACAACAAGAAATTTCACTTCCTAGCTGTTTTAAAGAGCCACAGCGAGTTCCGGAATTATGAAAATATTACAACCCGACGCGGTCTTTTCCTTTTACAGCCACGACGCGATATGAGAAAAAAGCAATCATTTCGTTGAAACAAATTAAAAATTGGAAATCAGTTAGTTAATAGAAGAACACAATACATTTTAAATACACACACATTCTTCTTATTTTGTTTTATGAAAATAAGTACATGCTATTTATTGAACGCCAGTGAGTGTAGGTGAGGTCCAAGTCCCTCCACCAATCCCTTAAAATAAATAAAAAAAAAAACAACCTACAGTTTGGAAATGTTCCCCATTTAAATCTAAAAAAAAAAAAAAAACAATATAAAACACATATTCATGTAATTCTTTTTTGCTATTAAAAAAATATAATATTTAAATGCAAAATTCAGTTCATAAATATCAGAATCGAATCTTAAACCAATGCAATCTCGAGAAACTTACTTCATGATATTGTGTTCTTTATGAATGTAAAAGAAAAGATAAATAAATAAATAAATAAGATGCTGCGAATTTATTGAAAAGAAAGCACGCCCTGTTCTCTGAACTTCACATCGATTGTATCTAATTTGAAGCTGATCAATAACAATTTCCTGCTTAAATATTAACTTACATCAAGCTTTAAGAAGAAGAATATAATTGTATTATTAATTTCCTGCTTATTTTCCAGTCAATATCTGCTTCTTGTGTCTGTCTCATCCTTATCCAAGGTTGCACGCTACTTATAAGCCTCTTGCACTGACAAGTGATTTCCCATAGGCCACCATGTTAAGTTTGACCCCTCATAGCATCTATACACTTGACTGTCTGCCGCTAAAACTTTGCTGGTTGACTTAGTCATGGAAGATCTTTCGAATGCACGTGGTCTGAACCGGCAATTCCGGTGACGCTATCGTGTCCTTTACTTGTCGGAACACGAACACAAAATGGCACCAGGAAAAAATTTCTAGTTAAAGCGAGATTTTTCTTGAATTTTCTAAACTCATATTCGAGATAAACTTAGAATAATGTTACAAGAAGTAGAATAGCAAACTACTTAATTTAATTAGAATAATAATCTGTATATCATAAAAATCTTTTATTTCTCTGTCTGTCCGTCCGGCGCAGTGCAACAATGGAAAACGGCTGCTCGTTTCATTGTTGCGAGGAAGTCGACAAATGCAAAAGGTGCAATTGTTGTGATTTCCAATATTCACAATGGTAGTGCAACACTGGAAAACGGTTTTTCATTGTTCATTGTTGCGAGGAAGTCGACAAATGCAAAAGGTGCAATGGTTGTGATTTCCAATATTCACAATGGTAGTGCAACACTGGAAAACGGTTTTTCATTGTTCATTGTTGCGAGGAAGTCGACAAATGCGAAATCAGCATTGTTGAACTTCAAACTTTTCTGTGAAAAATTTCTACAATGAAAAGTTTGCGACGGGAATCCGAACCTTTTGATCCGAAGTCAGACGTCTTATCCATTAGGCCACGGGGACTACATTCAAATTATTGTTTCTTATCACTCCCTTTATGTGTGTGTGTGTGGCGCAATGAGAGAAGAGTCAGAGAAAAATGAAAATAACTCATTACTTTTAGCCTACTAGATTAAAGTGTAAATTAATGTTCATTTTTTTAGCTTCTCTCCGTCAACAATGGCGCGCACTACCAAATAATGAATTCTTTCAAAAAGGAATAAAATATCCCTTTTTGCCATAACCGCTTGCAATCGGTTACCATACTTACCAGGGGGAGACAGGGGGATGGCCTAGTTACACTAAATAATTGAACGATGAAAATATAATTTAAATGTATAACTTTGTGGCAATACCTATAGTACAATTTTTTATATAAATACTTTTCTATACCTTCTTTACAAATAGCATGTAATGAAGAAATAATTTGATTACTATGAAATAGAGAGAGTGAGCGATTGAATTATTATATAAAGTATTATATCGCAGTCAGGCTTCACTTCATCCAAAACGGATTCGTTATGTTCTCATTGTTGTCCATGGGATTCTCAACAGTCCCCTCCAAATCCAGAGCTCAAAAGCATCTATTTTTCTTCTTTCTTCTTTTCTCAGAGTCCAGCTTTCACAAGCGTACATTGCAATAGGGAAGATCAAAGCTTTTATGATTCTTATCTTGGTTCCCCCTTGTAATGTCCCCCTCTTTCATAATCTTATTAAGGGCCAACATAGCTGTTCTCTCCAACATTAGTGTTCTCCTAATATCTGCTTCGCACGTGCCATCCTTGTCTATTCTAGACCCCAAAAAGATAAAACTGTCAATATCTTCCACAACATTGCCATCAATTTCTAAATCGTCGTCATTATCAAATCGTCATTATTCCAATCGTTTTAGATAACACTAAGAATATAAAACATGGCACAACTGAGATGACGAGTTTGAATTGTGAGAGATAATTCGTAAGAAAAACTCCATACAATTATGTATAAGATTAAGTATTTTTGTATCTTAGATATGTTCGGGTTGAATTACATGGATTGATTACGATTATAATCTCAGCAAAAATTGAGCACATTGGTGATATACCATTCTAGATAATATCCTCTGTAGTCATTCCTTTAGATCAGTTATCTCCTTGGTTCAAATTCGTTGAGCATTTAGGTGCTATTAACACATGATCTCTTGCTTGTTTCCTTCACCTTTCTTTTCATTCTTTGCAATTCTCTTGACGTTTTTAATATTGTTATACTGTGCATCTAGTTATTAATAAACGTTTTCCAAACAATGAGTTGCTAAACATGGGTTTGAAATGCGAAGTATCCAAATGACTTTGTGAATATATTGTCATCCACTGCTGAACAAAGTCAGCTGCCCTATTTTTTTTTACATAGTTCTTCCTGCACTTATTGCACTCCAATGATAGTCTCATGTCAAACAACCACAGTTCAATCGCTTCATCCTATATTCTTCCTACTCTATATCAAACATTTCAGTTATTGTTTTTCCTTGCTATCTCAATGAAAGGATAGTGTCATCTATTAACTTCTTTTTCTGTCTTTATTTTATTCTTTCCATTGACCTTTCAGTTATCTAAAGCTTCATTTTATATGGTGATGAGCATCCTTTTCATCTATACATCATAATAGATACTGTAAAATAATTACTCCTTGAAATCCTATTAATATTGTAATACTCTTTTAATTACCTTTCTTAACGAAGGACTTCTGATGGTACCAGAGAAATATGAAACTATTTTTTTTTTGCTCTACATTTCACAAGGATTACAAAATAAGAACTAAAAATAAAACATTTTCATTAAAAGTTAACAATTGAAAACTATCGTATTTGCTAGCATAGTTATCAATAATGATAATAATTAACATGTTAACAATAATGAATAAATAACAATAATAACAATACTAACATTACTTGCAATATCCAAAAAACTTACTTTTCCATAAATTCTTTAATATAATCAAATGACGCTGTACTCATCTTCAAAAACTTATCCTTATTATTAATACAATTTTCTCTATTAATCAAACATGATTCAAAAATCTCTCCTTTTCTTCAGAAACTTCGCATTCAATTTTGACGATTGATCGGGTTGTGTCCTTCTTCTGCCCAGTCAGAAATTCTACTTTTTTTATTCTTAAAAACTCTAATACGTTCAGCCAATCTCTACCTTAAAGTCCTACCAGTACTTTCAAAATAGACGCCTCCATAATCTCTGCAAGTCAGACTATATAGAATCCCATTTTATTTAACATGTTCTCATTAACATCCTACTTCTGTTTAAACAATTTGTTACTTTTATAAAAAGCTAATCGAATACTATTTACTTTACAAACATCTCTAATATTTTTGTTTACATTAAATCCCAATGATAGCTTAATTACTTTGTTAAAATTACTGTTATTCTCTTTCTGTTGTTTCACTTTTTTTTCTTTCTTTAAAATATTCCTGAAAGACATCAATCGCAAGGCACAAAGCTAAAGTTAGGATTCGCACTTTGAGTTGTCATCGGGAAGAGACAGGGACGGACCGTTTCGTCCTCATTAGGACTCCTCAGCCAGCCAAACTCCTCCGATGACCTGAGGAGTCCTAATGAGGACGAAACGGTCCGTCCCAGTCTCTTCCCGATGACAACTCAAAGTGCGAATCCTAACTTTAGCGTTGTGCCTTGCGATTGATGTCTTTCTTAAATTATTCGGGCACGTTAAACTTCTTTTATTTAAAATATTCCTTATTTACATTAGTTACGAATTTAGAAATTCATTATTTACAAAAGTTTCCTTCAAATTCTTAATTTTCTTGACCATAATCTTTCATTCTCTGTATAATCTGTTATTCTTTTGATATAATTCTTGATAATAGCTTTTTTTTGTACTAATATTATGACCAGAATTAAAATTCAGAATGTGGTTATATTTTAATGACTCCAGTAAAAATAATATTATTTTATTAATGCATTAATTATCATTATTGATAACTATTCTAGTAAATACGATAGTTTTCAATGGACCACTTGATAGGCGGGGCTTCGTAGTTACAAAATAGCCCACCAGGCTAATAATTGGCTTGTGGGATAAACAAAGCTATGTGCTTTGTTGGAACCCGTATATATATATAGAGGTTGAACTAAAAGATTTGATTTGGATGCAACGATTGTAAGCCTTCCAAAATTTTCAGATTGAATGTAGAGTTGATTATCGCCTATTGAAGAAGACGATAGCAATATATTTTCAAAGGAGGATATAATTTAATGGATCACTTGAGGATAGGCGGGGCTTCGTAGTTACAACATATCCCACCACGCTACTGCTTCGCATGTGGTATAAACAAAGCTATGTCCTTTGGTGTATATATGGAGGAAATATTATATTAAAGAAGGATATTCCAAGCGTTTTTACAGAATTATTACAATAAGGATCTGCACAGTACTGAACCATCAGTCTTGAAATATCAAAAATCGACAATTTTTTATGTTTTTTATGAAGTTATATGTTTGTTTATCCCACAAGATCTCGCAGCATGTGCTTACACGTCACACGTGACGTCGATAGGGGCGTAAACCTCAAGTGGTCCATTGTTGACTCGAATACGAAAAGGTTTTAATTTTAGTTCTTATTTTGTATTCCTTGTGAAATGTAAAGAAAAATAGTTTCGTGTTCCTATGGTACAACCAGAAGAAGTCCTTCACTAAGAAGGAGGAAATATAATGGAATTCAAAGTGAGTTATAATATTAATAGGATTTCAAGGTATAATAGATTCTGATCTTTTTTTTTTAAGTCTTTACCCTTCGAAGAATCTTAGACGAAAAAATCTTCTTTTTAATTCTGTATTTATTTCGACAACGAAAATCCTCTGTAATCATTAAATCATAGTTACTGAAAACCTATTAAGTCGTATTTCTACTTTAACTTGTTAGAATCCTTAAAAATTCATACAAACCTCAAAAAGATTTATTAAAATCAATAGATCCAGTAAAAAGACTGGGCGAGTTGAAAAAAAGATTAAAGCATTGAAATGTCTGTTTAAAATTTAAAAAATGCGTCTTATAGAGATGATTTATACCTTTAAAGAAGCACAATTTAAATCTTTACAAAAACCAGAAAACTGTACCAAAACTAATTGAATGATTCAAAAGTTATCCATGAAATCCCCTTAAGATTTTTGAAGTTTTTTTCTGTACTGCTTGAGTACCTAAGGGAGCAAAGTAATCATAAACCTTACCTGATACATCTCCTTCTAAATGGTGAAAGCCGCATTCAAATTGGGTGAGTAGTTTTTAAGTTTTAAGCTCAGAAACCTTGCAATATTACTGAAATTCAACTACCATTCACTAGAGTTGAGTTGGGTTTTTTTTTCTTGAAAAAAAAAAATCACGTTATGCTGAAGCTGACATCGCAAGCCACAGACTAAAATCTATTATAAAAGGAAATAAATCCTAAAACCAATGACACCCGAATTCTATTTACTGCTTCTATCTAGATACAAAGCCTATTCACAAAAGAAGTAGCATTTCACTCCATCTGCTTACTACCAATTGAGCAACTCTTACATCGGCTCATTCTTATATTTATTTGTTTGTTGAATTGCTTCTCCACTCTTTTTTATAATCATGTTTTTTTTTTTAACTGTATCATTCCATTCCTTCCGATATTAGCTTCCACAGTCCTTGTACTGCCCTAGCTTGTCTTCCAGAAGTGACAGGTTTCATTTTTACAAGCCACAACCGATGTATTTGAAAATTTAACGGAAACAGTAAGAGACGATAGAAATTCCCACATCTATTTATAGAACTGCAATGTTCGCCACCATATCCATGCGGATCTTGCTTTTTTCAACTGCATTAGATCGATATTTTAAATGATGAAATCATATTCTCTTCGATTCACTTTGAATTTACGTGACTCATTGACACTGATAACAGTAGGTGCTCATATCGATAGATTCCAGTTGCCATCAAGAAACCTATACTAATGGTTTCTTCATATTATTGGAAGAGGTCAGTTGTGGCCTCAAAACTGAACAAAATAGAATGTGCTTTGTCCCAATTATCGAAATCGATCCATGTTTCTTCCAGGATGAATATCCAAACTCGTTTCACGTCCACCAGATGGTTCTTGCAACATTTACAACAATTAGTAATAAGCTCCAAGTTTCTTTGAGCATTATTCTATTGGCTACATGTGCCTACCTTCAGCACCAGTTATGTTTATTTGGAATGGCTCTTCATTAAGGCCAGCTTCGCCTACCGAATAGCTGCCGGAAAACTGCCATGATATGATAAATGGAATCTATATATGAGCCTGTTCTATTCTCATTATGATACTTCAAACTTCACTTCTGTAGGTCTTCGACTCAGCATTGAGTAAAGTCATTCCTCCAAGTCTGACATTATACAACATTCCATCCATAGTTTTCTGTCCGGAGACAGGTCCAGTTCTATGGAGGTCACATGGATCTCCCAGAAACACCTGGGGAAAGATACTGGGGGTGGTTTCCCGTTGCCTGCCCCCAGGACGCCATTACGGAATGACGTCAGACCGAAGAGAAAGTGAAGAAGAGGCTGACAACACAGGAAAGGAAATTGAAACATCCAAGCCACTGCCGGGATTCGAACCCAGGTACTGGCGCACTGGCCACAACGGCAGACCGCCGCCGAGACCGCACGGCCACGCCAGCACGGCTTATACAACATTATAATTCTTAAAAATTATCAGATATTACAAGTTTTTATAATCATAAACTCTTTGTTGTATTTAAATAAATTACTTATTTCTTGAGCTGGTGACAAAAATAAAACCAAAAATTCATTTGAAAACTTTACTTTCACAGAGTTACAAAACATTAAATGAATATTATTATTCAGTTGAAGTTCTTTTCTAACAATCAAAACATTTTCCTATAAATTTTTCAGTCTGTCTCACGTATTTCTCACCTTAAATAATAAATCAAATTGCATAAATCAATAATTCCTATCAGCACATGGAACGGAATACCATGAACAATTATTATATTATATATATTTTAATAAAATTCCTCTGAAAATTTATTAAAATATAAATGTAAATTTTAGCTTTAGTATCTTACATCAATAAATTTAAAATTACGGTGTATAATATAACACTGTTTCTTGTAATCACTTAGGCAAGAAAATAATATTTCCGAAATTTTTCATCAAATTTATCACTGGTCAGTTACATTTTTGTCAGACAATGTCAAAAACATATTAAGCCTCTTTCCTAATTTACAACTGACAAAAACCACCAATTATATTCAAATTAAAATTCCCAACATTGCAAAGAAACAGTGTTTTCACTTGATATCTCGAAATTATAAACTTTCCCATAAAATCACTTCATTTCATTCACATGATCATTTCTCACGATGAACAAAGATCAAACATTCTGGCGTAGAATACTAATCAAGCTGGTGGCCTGTCATGAAGCACATGTGCTGTGATCTGGATTCAATTAGTTTCTTCAGATTTCCTTAATAATTTTCGATGGAAGACAACTGGAATCCAACTCACTATATTACTCTAGGGATTCTATGAGACATTCGCAATGTTGGGAATGCTACAAGCTATTGTAAGAACCGCAACATTAAATTAAACTAACAAAGATAAACAAAATTAACATTTATTTCATTTTATATCATTTTTTTGATAGGCGAGACCAACATCTCGAACATTTCATCGTTTTCGAAAAATCACGGAAGATCCAAAACGGCTAAATCAACAATGCCATGTACCTCGACTACAGAAAGCACAACTGAGGCAACGACTTCCACAATCACAAACACTTCCACTACTGAAAGCACAACAGCAACAACTCATTCAACAGTGACTAGCACTTCTGCCACTAACAGCACAGCTGTGATGATCACATCGACCACACCTAGTATCTCGAATAAAGCAAGCACCACTGAGAAAACTAATTCCACACTCCCAAGCACTTCTACAACTCAAAGCACAACTGAGATGACCACATCGACCACAGAAAGCCCCACTGAGACAACAACATCCACAATGCCCAGCACTTCTACAACTCAAAGCACTACTGAGGTGACCACTTCGACGACATCTAATACCTCGACCTCAGAAAGGACCACTGAGACAACTACTTCGACAACTCCCAGCATTTCTACAACTCAAAGCGCAACCGAGATGATCACATCGACCACAGAAAGCACCACAGAGGCAACAACATCAACAACGAACACCATTTCCACCACACAAAGCACAACAGGGGTGACCACTTCGACCACACCAAGTATCTCGACCACAGAAAGCACTACAGATACAACTACTTCCGCAATCCCCAGCACTTCTAACACTCAAAGCACAACTGACATGACCATACCAAGTGCCTCGACCACAGAAACCACAACTGA
The DNA here is from genome assembly GCA_023159025.1 of Thereuonema tuberculata. Taxonomy (NCBI): domain Eukaryota; kingdom Metazoa; phylum Arthropoda; class Chilopoda; order Scutigeromorpha; family Scutigeridae; genus Thereuonema; species Thereuonema tuberculata. The sequence goes on from JAFIDM010002131.1 coordinate 2,004,615, forward strand.
GACAACAACATCCACAATGCCGAGCACTTCAACCACTCAAAGCACAACTGAGGTTACCACTTCGACCACACCTAAAACCACGAACACTCAAAGGACAACTGACATGACCACATCAACCACAGAAAGCACAACTGAGACAAAAACATCAACAATGCCCAGCACTTCTTCAAACCAAAGCACAACTGAGATGACCACATCGAC
>JAFIDM010002131.1:2014815-2043345 GCA_023159025.1 Thereuonema tuberculata
CTTACTTCTTAGGTCGAGCTTCCAAAACTTTCCGCTTCGATGGCTCGATGTCTCCGGTATATGTTTGCAGCAATTTGCCAAAATTTCGTCTCTTTCAAAACCCTTGTAAGTGTAACCTCTTCTCCAAGCTTCTCCTTCAGTAATTCACGCTCACGAAGGACATGAGGGCACCGAAGTATAATGTGCTCGAGGCTTTGTTCTTCTAGCAGGCAAGCTCCACACAGGTCACTATCTGATAAGTTAAACCGATACAGATATTTGTTGGTGACAATATGGCCTGTACGAGCTCTTGCTGCAAATGCAGCAACGGATCGAGGTACGAACTTGAAAAGTAGAGGGTCACTTGGAGTTCTCTGTATCTCGTAAAAGGCTCGTCCAGTGCCGCAGTTTTGCCATCTTTCATTCCACTTGCTTTTAAGGGACTCAGTTGCAACTTTCCTACACTGTTTTAGAGAGAAACGTGTTTCAGGAGGTGGAGCCACGTTACATGCGTTGTTAGCCAGTACATCAGCCTTTTCATTGCCTGGTATGTCACAGTGGCTCGGTATCCATTGCATCACAATATTTTTCCCCTTCAAGTGTATTAGCTGGTCGTGAATTTCAGATATAAGAAAGTAGTAATCGCTTGTTTGGTAGTTCTGTATAGCTTGCAAAGCGGATCTGGAATCGGTGAGGATGCAAATTGCATCCACGGTTCGACAGAATTGCAGAGCTGCATTTAAGGCTAACAGCTCGGCGTTCATGCTTGATGATGCATCGCATGGAAAGGAAAATGTCTCCTGTAGTTGTGGGCAGTAGAAAGCCGCTCCTCCACGACCATTTACTTTGTCAACCGACCCGTCGGTGTAAATTTGCAAATATGATACGTATTTGTCATTAATCAGTTCCAATGATGCAAGTTTAAGAAGCAATGGAAGCTCATGTTTCGTTAGTAATCCAGGTATGTCCAGGTTTATTTGGATTTCAGGCCGCAGCCACGGCGGTAGTTTTACAACAGTTGGAATAAATTCGGGCTTCAGGTATTCGAGTTCAGGACTCGGTTTATTTCTATGATTGTAAAAGGACTGACGTACACTGTTTTCTCTGCTAACATCGAAAACGTGCACAGTTGGAGTGGCCAAAATTTGGAAGCGCTTTTTGGTCCGTAAGGTTTGAATATATAGATCTAAAGGTTCTATAGCGAGCTCGATTTCCATTGATTGGCAACTAGTGGTTTTAGGACACCCCAAACAGATTCGCAACGCACAATTTTGCATGAGTTGTAGTTTTTTAAGGTGTGTTTCAGCAGTACCACCCCACACATCTGAGGCGCATTTTTGATCTCACAAATGAGATGTAGAACTGTCGCAGCACATTTCTTGCCCCACTCTCTGCAAGAAATAACTTTGAGAGCATTTATTCTATTGGTGGTTTTTTCCACGATGGAGGTTATGTGGGCATTCCAGAAAAGTTTCGGGTCCAGCTTTATTCCCAGTAACGTTGGATGCTCGTTATAAGGAATGTGCATGTCCCCAATTAAAATCTGTGGTTTATAGTTTTTAAGAAATGAAAAGTTTAAAATAATCCTTTTCAAGAGAAAGGGTTGGATTCTTATATGGAAACTCTTTCATATATTTCCTTGTTTTATTTTTGGAACACAAGTACTTCTGTAGTACCCTTGGTGAATTCACTTTGTTAAAATCAGTCTTAAAATTTTAGCATATATTAACTTACTTTATTCCTATATCGGTATCCCTTACATGTTGTCATTTAACTCTATCTTTAGTCTATTTCTTTAACACGAGAAAGAAATAAATCTAAGATAAATTTCTAATCATTGCTAACATAAATTTTAGCAATATTTCGACTGCCAGACAATATGTCTTCATTCCATGTCCAGATTGGCAAAGAAGAATAGCGGGCGAAAACCGAAATTAAATTAGAACGACAGTCGAACACCAAAGAGCAATGTAACAGCAAAACTCAATATCTACCTTAATAATAATCCTATATCTACAAAAATAGTCAGAGGAACTTACAATCCAACATCCACGGACATCTCCAATTTTTGAAATGTTTCTTCACAGAAACCAATACTAAAATTCATATGAGATGATACTAAAATCAAAAAACTGCACAGCTTATGAATAGAAATTCCAGTGCATTTTCCTTAATACAAATTATTACTGCTTCCGTAGTCATTACAGAGTTCGCTGGTCCCATGAAAATTCTGCCCGTATTTTGTTGATAAAAAGATGCCTTCATATTTTGAGATTTAAATTTTAAAGTTTAAAAGAAGGCACAATCAGTTTCGCCGGAAACACTGAAACTTCAATATATCAATATAATCTGTAGCTTTTTGTGACATTAAAAAATAATTTAATTTTTTTCTCCTCATTATCTACACCACTGCCTTTCATATAGTGTAAGGGTGGGGCACACGGACAAGGGGGCAGACAGACGCCTCCGAAGAAAAGTGTCATTTCACGTGTCAAAGTTGGCAACTCTAGTTCCAGTGTAGGGAAGTGTTAAATAAGGCAACCTGGAAGTGACTGTGTGGTATATCCATTTATATCTTCAAATATAATGGGTCCATCCCCATCAAAAACTTGACAGGTAAAAAAAAAACTACAGTTAGAACACCAGACAGTAGAAATATGCATTTAGAATATAAGCTTTTTACGGATTTAATAACTTGCTCTAACGTATTGCCAGAGGTTAAGTAATGCTAATACACACTGTAGCGGTGCGTAAGCTTAAACTATATGCTCCTGCCATCTGTTAAAGAGATTTTAATAATTAAAATACAACACTACGCGTGGGAGCACACGGACACACCAATGCAAACGGACACTAATATTAAAGTTTTTAATGCTTTTTAATGCTTTTCAAGATAATTTTTATTCCTGAGCTTAAATCAGTGGATTCTGCGTTTCTTAAATATGTTATATATTGTCACGGTACAACATTTCCATGTGTCGTATGAATGCTGCGCTACGTGCGCAAATACCAAAGGGAGATGATGATAATTAATATAACGAGACGTGACGCTGGCCTCTGCTGAGATCAACTCCTCTCCCCTCTCGTTCGTTGGGTGCCAACCAGAGGTAACTCCTGATGAATTTCTGTCTCCATGTATTGGGCAGTCGTCGGTCGCCTATCTCCCTTCCGTCACCCAGGTTTATACTCACTCTGCCATCTCGGAACGTAGTGATCAACACTGACCCAATAAACACTCAAGCACATACAACTCACAGACAACAACAAACTCTTATTTATTAACAAATTTCCTTTGGACATCAGCAACTGAATCTCTCAGTAATCCCATTATTGACACTATTAACACCGATTTTAACAAGTACATGGCGCTCCGGCCTTGGAGACGTGGCTTGAAATGTGAAAGCTTAGTTTATCTACAAACGCTCCTCATAAAAACTGGATACCGGCTGACTTTGCACGAATGAATCCATTACTAAACTAAAACACTCACTTATATCCTATTCTAGGGTGACCAGACGTCCCGATTTTGGCGGGACAGTCCCGATTTTTAACAATTTGTCCCGCGTCATGCGGCGTTTTAAAAATGTCCCGATTTTGTTTTTTTGGTTATTGAATTCCTTTTTTTTTGGTTGTTGAACCTGGAGATTCCGTTGTTTTGTTTTTTTTTTTTTGGTTGTTGAACCTGGAGATTCCGTTGTTTTTTTTTGGTTGTTGAACCTGGAGATTCCGTTGTTTTTTTTTTTGGTTGTTGAACCTGGAGATTCCGTTGTTTTTTTTGGTTGTTGAACCTGGAGATTCCGTGTTTTCTTTTTTTTTTTTTGTTTGTCGAACTGGAGTTTCTTTTTTTTTTTTTTTTCGGTCTCCCCCCCCCCCCGGTCAATGGTGTCCCGCTTTGCCAATGTAAAAATCTGGTCACCCTACCTATTCCAAACTATTCCCACAGTTAATGATCAGTACCAGAGGTTAAAATTAAAATTCCGTCTCACGCCTTTGCTTCTGTCACACTAACTGAACACATCTATCACACTAACCTTGTTTTCATAGCACGCACTAACTTGTCCTTCGTCATCTCAGGATTCTTTCCGGTGCACTAATTAATTCACTATCGCACTGATTCACTAAGCGATATCACGCTATTGCTGCACTAACTTTCATTTCGTTGCACTGAATTATTTAGAATTATCGTACTGACACGAAGCACTATATTAATTACTAGTAGTAACCCGAACTCACTTTGCTGGTTTCAAATTGCACTAACAATGGTAATGGAGATTAACTGCGCACGACAAGATTAACGGCGGTAGACGGGCTAATCCTGGGTACCGGGTCCCTATCTAAACTCACTAAATTTTAACACAATTACTAACTGCCGTTAAAGCATCTTGCGTTGAATGACATAGTAACACTGTTGGGAATACACGCCTAAACCCCGGCGTTCTAACGCTAAGATGAAAGGGCAGGTCTTCCTGACCTTATCCGCCGGAGAGAGAGCGATCCTAACTTAACACCTGCTTAAATGGACAAACATGCTTTAGGTAAAACACGTCATAAATTTATCCTTCAATGAGGGATCGATAAACTGATCATTACCTAATAAGGCGTTCTGACATAACGGATTTCTAAGAAAATTACGAGTCATCGACTGGAGAATCAATCACATCATTGGAAAGACCCCATGTCCTTACATGGAAAGATGATCTTTCCCGAGCTCGGCAGGTACGACATGACGCAATCACCAGCTGTCGTTGCAGAAATTACAAAAGGAAAACCTCTTTCTAAAACTAAAGCTAAGGCTAAGCTGTTCGCTTTTTGACAAAATTAAATTAATTAAAGAAAAATGTTTACATTATCCCAACATGAATATTTGAAATATTAAAATATTAAAACATTTCCTTTATACTTTAAAAATTAAATTCAAGACCTTATAAACTAGTTACAATATTTGCTATGAAATACGCGTCTCGTCACAATATATATATATATATATATATATATATATATAATAATGTAGTCTAATTATATAAATACCACAGTTGGGAATGCATTGTCGGGTTTTAATGCATGCGGAATACACCCATTCAATCCCAATCGCCTACCTCAGCAAGTATTTCTTCCTGGGACTGTTCATGAAGAAATTCAGCAATCATCTAGTATTCTGCAACAGCCACAAGACGCCCATAACCAACCCGATAATACAACAATAGTGCCACAAGTAACGCACAATTTATCTGAAAGGAGTTACGAGGAACTTAACCTTCAACTTCAAAGACAATACACAGGAAACGAAAAACTGGTAATCAGAAATACTGACGGACCCTGCATTTATTAATCATATTACATAAAGGAAAATGAAGTTAGCTAACAAGAATAGCAAGAAAACTAAATCCGATGGATGGAACAAAAGTGGTGTGTGTCGGGTACGTAAAAACATTAATAAAAAAGGTAAAAACTGGGTGCAGTGCCTACAGTGTTTGTTGTGGTTTCATGTGAAATGTGTTTTCAACGGAAATGATGCTTATTTTGTGTGCCATGCTTGCCAGAGTGATGTCAGGGAATAAACAAAATAATGTCCGTTTGCCCCTACGAAGTGAGACAGACGGACACCGGTGGACTAATATTATTAACAGAAAATTGCTTAATGATAAGACATTTGTTTTAAACATAATTATTATTAACATTCAAAACAATGTTCAAGCTTAATTCTAATATATTTTATTTTGATTTACCATAAATATATTAGGAGTTATTGGGAAAAAAGTGCTTAGTGTGTCCATTTGCCCCACCATTTCCCTACTGGAGAAGTGGACTCAGCTCATATATATCTATAAATTCATTGGTTCAGAACTGTGTTCTAATCTTGATAGACTGGACCTTTTACTAAGATCTCCATCAGAATATGAAGGTACGTTTTATCAAGAAAATACGGGCGGAATTTTCATGAAACCAGCGAACTCGGCAGAAACAGTAATGATCTATAATGAGGAAAATGCACAGACTCTACTTTTAAGTAGTTGAAGTTCTAATCTCGTTCTACTGTAGATAAGTCGATGACCTGTTGCTCAAATATAGAAAGAATATTCAGGCGGATATTTGTGGCATATTTAATATGATTACTGAAGATACTTCATTCAATACAGAACACGAAAATAATCGAATTAAATCTTTCCTTGATATTCTAATCACACGAAGAAATCATATGCTATGCAATACTGTTCTCCATAAGGCGACCTACGCTGGTATTACTATCAATTGTAACTCGTGTGTCCTTAAATTATAAGACGAACATTGTTAATATGTTAGCAATTGTGTCTTTCAATGTGTTCAACTGAACAATTATTTCTCGAAGAGCTTAATATTATACACAATAGTTACGAACTGAACAGGTTACAACTGAACTCTATCACTTATTTTTTATCTTAAAACATGCGGAAATGACATCTAACAAGAAACTTACAGAACAAATATACAGTAGTTTGAAAGTTTGAAATAAAAAAAAGGACCTGAAAAACCTTCTGGGATTGAACCCAGAACCTTCATTCTAGGAGTCACACACTGAAGCATGGAGCCATTCGGCTCTTAGATTTATAAATCGTGCTAATATTTTTCAAGCCAACGCCTATCCAAGGCAATTCATTAATTTCCATGTAAGAAACATACATAAAACTTTAAACTTGTTATAAAGCCAGCAAAGAAAGAAAAGAAAGCTTAGACACGGAAACATAACCATATCCTACAACAAATTTATTTTTCCGGTGCTATCCAAAATATCACATCAAGGTTGTGGCTAGGACACATTATATAATGAAATATCTCAAAAACAACGATTGAAACTAACCAGGCAATTTATGCAATTTCTACGTCATCCATGGCAAGAACGAAATGTGTCTCTACATTGGAGAAACTGGACATTCTTTGAAAACCCTGGTTAAAGAGTATTTAAATGCAGTTCGCATTGGTGATGCAAATTATGGTATGGCCATACATGCACTAACTAAGGGACATATCCTGAACTTTGACAATTTCTAGATTCCTTGCTATAGAAGAATATGAGTCAAATCTTTGGTCATCCTTCTCAATAATAATTGTTACAACCGCAATATATCAATACAATCTATAGCATTTTATGGCGTTAAAGAATCATTTAATTTTTTTCCTCCTCATTACCTATATCCAGATCTTTCACATAATCAGTTCTCCCTCTCCTTTTCCCTACTAAAGAATGGACTCAGTTCATTTCTATCTCGAAGTTCATTGGTTTGGAACACTGCTCTAACCTTTAAACACTTTTTACTGACTTGGAGACACATTATGCTATCAAAAACAGATTAACATAAATTATATATCAAAATGATCAGTTAAAAAAAAATACAAACAATGATATCCAAATTTTAACCGGGTGACCTCTAGATCAAAAGCATTTAAAAATCTCGAATAGCGAATAGCGGTCAAAAGAGAAAAAAGTTTCAGTTTCAATATTACAAATTATAAAATTAAGTTTGTATTTTTTTAAAGATATATTTAACAGTTTAAAACAGTTATTAAACATTCCTGCAACACTTTTAAATACAGTACACTTTCTTTAATGATACTTCATCAGAAAACATTCAAAACATAAGAGCATTCAACTCATTTGATTAAAGACTTTTGCGAAATGGAAATTCGCGTTTTCATTCTATTACCAATGTGTAATTTTGCAGACATTTAATGAAATCTCTGATTTGTCTGTCGAAATATACATCTCATGGTTGACAGATAATGCGCATTCCAGTAAAATCACATTGAATATTTATTTACACAGATTTCTATATTGATTTTTTTTTGTTTTTTGTTTATATTTTTCAGAATTAAAATCAAATTAAATGTATTGAAAGTGAGAAATCATTCAACGATCAAATTTTTTTACTTTTTTCTTTTTTTCCCAGATTTATTATAATTATTATTATTTTCAGACTTACTTTGTATTTAAAAATCAATGTAGAAATCTCTACAAATAGAAAGAAATTTGTATTACTATTTTTTTAAAAATGATAAATTGGTATTAAAAAATTTATATTTAATTAAATTTACGTCATGTTTAGACTAATATTATTAATTTAAAATTTAAAATAAATGTAGCACCTACATACAGGTTTATGAATACATAGTAAGTCAGGAAAAATTTAATAATAAAAATAATAATAATAATAAAAACTTGTGGATTATTTTCATTCTGGGTACTTCTCTTTCTTTCGTGTTTTGGCTCATAACTTTTGACTCCCCCCCCCCCAAGGTGTCACATCAAATTGTTCAGATTTTCAACAAAAGAAATGATATCCAAAATTTAACAGTGTGGCCTCTGGGTGAAAAGTTATGAGCGAAAATCGAGTAAACTCACAACTCTTCCACCCTCAAAGAATATTCAATTTTCTCTTCTCATGATTTGTATTTTGAAAATTAGGAAAAAGCAAAAGAAAAATCTACTAAAATAAATAAGAAAAATAAAGATGTAAAAAAATAAATAAAATAAAATAAAATAAACGTTGAAATTGATTCCACTGGATCCTATCTGTCAACCATGAGATGTATATTTCGACAGACAAATCACAGATTTCATTAAATGTCTGCAAAATTTTACATTGGTAATAGAATGAAAACGCGAATTTCCATCTCACCAAGAGTCTTTAACAAATGAGGTTGGTGCGAAATTCCTCTTATGTTTTGAATGTTTTCTGATGAAGTATCATTAACGAATGTGTACTGTATTTAAAAGTGTTACATGAATCTTTAATAAATGTATTAAAATATTACATATATCTTTAAAATAATACAAATTTAATTTGATCTTTTGTAATATTGAAACAAACTTTTTTCTCTTTTCACCGCTATGCGCCCTCGTGAAGTAAACGTCACTTCCTGTTTTTGGAGATTTTTCAGAAATGCTGATAACTTTTGACCGAGAGGTCAACGGTTAAAATTTTGGTGTCATTATTTTAATTTTTTTGTTTTTAAGATATGTATTGGCAGAAGTGACTCAACTAAACTTTGCCACATGTTAAATTTTTAATTTATAATGTTCATGTTTACATACTACTAAACTATAAACTTTAAAAGCTAATACTTCTTATTAATATGCATTTTTTTATACACAGGTGGCATATAATCATATTTATATGAAGGTAGACATTTATACACATTTACACTTTCAGACATGCACTTTCCTATATATATCGGGTAGGCATAAAATAACGTGAGGTGGTCAGAGCCCTCTAGCGAGGAATGTATTGGACGAATCGTAACAAGATACGGTGGATATACAGAGTAGAATATGCGGTACCGATTTCTTAAAAAAAAAAAATTAATACGAAAAGTCGCCAACAGGGGAAAATATGGCGCTGCAAAGGTTATAGTACGTATGACTAAGGAATGAATAATTGCCAAACGAGACAGTACACATCAAGTTTCTTAACAATATAGACAACACTTATTGGTAATTACAAATAAGGTTCCAATATGACCACCATTGTGATGTTCCACGAGCTGCATGCGGTGCTCGATATTTTCCATGGCGGCTCACAACATATCAGAATGTATTTGTCGCATCTGTAATGTAATTCGATCTTTCAACGTCGGGATTGAGATCAGGCGACCTAGGTGACCATGCTGTGGGAAATGCACGACTAATGATTTTGATGTAAGAGAAATGTTGCCCCAACAATTTATCTGACATCCGATGTGTGGTGGTGCACCATTCTGCATGAAGATGATCGAATCGAGACATCCTCTTTGCTGCAGTTGTGGAACCACAAAGTTCTTTAGCATATCGGAATACCGTGCAGCATTGACGGAACAGGTCACTGGTCCACTTTGTTGAGTTTCCTTGTAAAAATAAGGTCCGATGGTAAACGATGACGAAAAGCCGCACCACATTGACTTTCGGCGAGTGGATAGGCATTTGTAAACTAATGTGGATTAGTTGCAGCCCAAATGCGGCACTTGTGTCTGTTACTATCAAATAACAGTGCGCTTGGTCACTCCATAAAATCCGCCACGGCCATGCTTCATCCACTTCCATGCTAAGAATCTTAATGCAAACTCAATGCGGGTGGTCCATTGCCAGGGCGCAATTCTTGAACAGGACAGGTTTTATAGGGGTAAAACGTCAACATCTGATGCAGGATTTTCCGCACCGTTGAGTATGGGATATCCGTTTGCCGGGATATTGCCCGTATACTGCTGGTACCCTGCACATTCGTCATCTCCTGTTCCACAACAGCAGTTGAAATTTCTTCAACGTGTTGATAACTGATAGCTTTGCGTTTCCGGCCTGTTTGCACTGCTCGAGTTCCAGTAGTTTCAAAGTGTTGACTCATTTTTTGTAGATTTGTTATTGTTATGCTCATCTGTCCTCTTCGTAGCGTCTTCAACCGCCGGAATTCCCGAAGGGCAGCACTGGCATTCTCGTCCCGCTGACGATACAGCTTCACTAACAAAGCACGGTCACAACAGAGTGATGTGAATTTTCCAAATCTTTTTTTTTTTTTATCATGATCGCTCTACACGTAACGCATTAACGAATTAGTGCATTAACAGCTCCGCATTTTGCCCTATTGGTGGCTTTTGGTACCAATATTTTTTGTTAGAAATTGAAACCGCATGTTTCACACTAATATGCCATAATATTGTGACGATAATCCAATACATTCCTCGCACTGAACACCTCACGTTATTTTATGCCCACTCGGTACTTAATTAAGTATCAAATCAAAAATCTAAATAATTTAAAAAAAAAATATTCTTAATAATATTTTTATCAACTTTAATATTAAGTCACCACAAGAAAAACAAAATCTTCGAATTATACATAAGACAGTAATGATTAAAGAGAAATTTATATAAAGGGTAATTTTAACTAATTTGTTGGAAAGTAGAGAAGTCAAACTTAATTATGAAAATAGTATAAACACTAGAAGTAATTGGTGAAACATCTTTAATATAACTACAATAATTTAATTTAGAATAAGAATAATTTTGGCCTCAGATCCATAAATTTAATTAAGTATTAACTGTTTCAACAACTTAAATGGGATAAATATAACTATGAAAAAATTAACAGAATTAAAAAACAATTAATATCTGAAGTAATTCAGGAAAAAATCATATTAATTCTATAATAGTATTTAAACTTATAATTTTTAGTTATTTTAATTTATAGGTTACATGTTAATGGATAACATTATAAATATTAGCACCTATATAACAGATATACCATTACAAATACAAGATTATTTAACGTGCCATTTTATTAAATAATATATATGCCTACTACATTGGCACTTGAAAGGTATGTAAAATTAGTTACCTAAATAATACACGAGACGTTTCGGAACTTCATTACAGGTTCCTTCTTCTAGTCTGGGTCATCCTTATCTTTGAAGTTTGTCTTTTTGATGGAACATGTTGAAACATGTTGATGGAACATGTCTTTTTGATGGAACATGTTCCATCAAAAAGAGAAACTTCAAAGATAAGGATGACCCAGACTAGAAGAAGGAACCTGTAATGAAGTTCCGAAACGTCTCGTGTATTATTTAGGTAACTAATTTTACATACCTTTCAAGTGCCAATGTAGTAGGCATATATATTATTAGATATACCATTACTTTGTAAGTATACCTTATAGGACTGTTAACATTTAAAAAAAAGGTTTAAACATTGAAAAAATAAATTAACAGAAATCTATGATAAGGGAAGAAAAATCTATAAAATGCACAAATTCGTTAGAATTGTTTGCTTTTCACGCATTGAGCCATCATCGATAGCAATCTGGGACAGCTGTTTCGTCCTTATTAGGACTGATAGTATAAGGACGAAACAGCTGTCCCAGATTGCTAACGATGATGGCTCAATGCGTGAAGAGCAAAAAATTCTAACGAATTTCTGCATTTTGTAGATTTTTCTTCCCTTTTCATATTACATTAATGCACGTTAAACCTTCTATATTATTAAGAAATCTATGATGTTAAAAAAAAAAAACCAAGGGAATCTACTTTCCTCTGAAGCCATTTTCTTTATAAAAAAAATCAGGAAAAAGAAGAACTTCTAACAGACAGACAGTGAAATCGCTGATTTCACAATGATTAATTTCACAATGCTGCCACTAGGTGGAGTGTTGCTACATTTTTTTGATGGAGGCCATGGTCATTAGAAACGGGGACTCGCTTGAAGGCGAAGGAGAAAATGCTTCTAGCTTTACTCAATATTTTCATGTGGTTCATGATTATTAAGTTGTTTATGTTTATAAATAAGGGATTTGTTAGCATCTGTTATTGTTTTTTTTATACTTACATATGTGCTGGTATCTTCGTTTAGCCAAATTTTGGGTTGTCTACGCTATACACCGTTTTTCACAAACCCTACATGAATGTAATAAACCAAATTATTTTGTTCCAATTTTTTATCTTTATTATATTTCAAAATTTAGTTTTTCTATAGTTTTTATTTATTACTCGTATTTTGTATTTATTTAATATTTTCTTAATAAATTTCTTTCCCATATGGGATAATTCTTATCTTGTGATTTTTCTTAATTATTTATATATTCCCTATAATATTTTGCTTTTGTGTAAAATATTATTTTACACAAGATATTTTGTGTAAAATATCTATTTACAATAGATTTTCTTATCATAATGATTTTCCTAAAATAGTGTAAATAAAAATTTTATTTCTTCCTCCCTTGCTTTTTTTTGTATTACATAACCATAAGAAAGAATTAAATATGTTATTGTGTTTAACTAGTTCAGGTAAATTAGTTTTTTTTATTGAGAGCCTTCCTTCCATGGGTGTTTTTCCTAAACACCTGTGTTTGTATCTTATAATTTACAATCCAAAATGGGAGCATACTATTATTTCACATTCCGCCTCATGTTTTATAAATTTATTTAAACCATTATTTTTGAAAAAAAATTACTACTTGTTCCATTTTCTTTTATTATTATAAAAATATCGTCGGCATATCTTAAATATAATTAATTTTTGTTTTCATTTTTAATAAATGCTTGTTTTCTAAATGCTTCATTACATAATCCACTAATAAACCTGAAGCTGCTGCCTCCATAAATATTCCGTTATTCATTGTAAATATTTCCCCGCGATTTTGAAGACATTGGTGTTCCATTGCTGAATAGTTCAATATTTAATCTACTAATGTCCTGGTTGCCATATTATTAATATTCTCATTAAATATATATTGTTTATCTTAGTAAGAAATCCTCTGTTTATATCATTTTCTGTATTAATCTTATTGTCAAAAGTATCAATATAATAAATTTAAAATTGTTATTTTGTAAATTTTCAGAGTTGACAAACTACGAATTTAAAAGAGAAACCAAAAGAATGAAGAAAATAAGAAGGGAAAATAAGAATGTCATTTGCTAAGGGAATCCCAGTGAAATCTAATCATTCGTAAACATCATGAGAATCTGGTGGCCAAGGGTTATCTGTAATACAGAACGAGGGAAGTAGACAGATATTTATTAGAAAACGAAAATTTTGATGGATCGGACACACAATCCGTAAAGCTGATGGTGAACCCAGTTACAATGGAACCCACAGGCTACGAGGAAAAGAGGAAGACCCAGCACTTGCTGGACTATCATAAAAGCGACTGGAAATAAAAGTTGGAGTGATTTGCTAAAGACCGTGATGGATGGAAAGAATAGGTAGACGACTCTAGGAAGTTCCTCATTGGATTTTATTACTATTATTATTATTTACGTCATTACTTTATTTGGTCATGTGATCGCGGGTTTCCAAATGGCACTAATTATCCCTGTACATTATCTGCAGTAGATTCCATTTCATTTCATAGGAATCGTTACAAAAGGTCAAAGTTTTTTCATTGTTTGAAATCCCCCTAATTCTTAATCTGTATTTTAACTTTCATTCGATCGCAAGATACAATTCTGTAACTCAGTAATATACTCATCATTGAATCTATTATTAATTCTAAATTACATATACATACAAAATGAAGACAGTCTAACTCCTCTATACTTCTCTTTACTTCAACGATATCTACACTTTCTTTCTATTTAAGGATCCTAAAGAAGTCTTCAAATAGGAAGAAATATAGATATCATTGAAGTAAAGAGAAGTATAGAGGACTTCCTTCATTTTGTACGTATCAGTAATCTCATTTTGCGATCGCAGGTAAAATAATTGTCTGCAGAAGTTGCGATTACAAATTATCAAAATAAATGCCTCGTCATCTCGAATCCTGTGTTAGATTACATGTGTTAGGAATAAAAAATTCCTGAACTGCTAGTATTAGTTCCTCTTGAAACAACTCCTAAATTGATTATTTAGACTTAGAATCATTATGTAGACACAATGTTTCCAAAAGGCGAATTCTTCATTTATTAAATCTTCTGCAGCTCGATATCAAATACTCAATATCTGCTGGTATTTTCGTCATCGAAATGAATGAAAAATGATCAGAGTTATCCAGATATTGTTTGGGATTAATATTTAGAATAGATTAGTAAGTAACAATTACTTCCAAAGACGGATATTTGGGCCAGAAACAAATGTTCAGGTTTCCTGAACTTCATAAAATGATGAGATTCGATGCCATCCCAAGTACAATCTGGAATCAAAACTTGAGAATATATATAAAAAATTTTATAATTTCAGAAATTAGCCGTAATCTTGAAAAAATTTGAACAATCAGTTAGGAATATTATACATTGTTATACAAACTAATTAACTAATTCTCAGGGGAATTTTTTTTCAGTCAGCAATAATTTTGAGTAGGACTTGTAAATAGAAATTGTCGCTTCTTTTAGTAATTCAGAATATTTTAATTTTAAAAGAATATAATTTAAACAAGAAAAAAGAAGCATAAAACTGCACACAATTAAAGCAATTTTTTGATTTTTCTGGAACCCAAGACGGAACCGTTTTGAGATTCCTATCTCTCATCGGTTGTGTTCGCCAATCGTTTGAGTTGTGCGGTTTTATGCTTCTTTTTCTTGTTATATGTTAAATTTCACTATTATGTATATGTTTTCGTTACAAGTTAATCCTTTACATGCTAACCCTAGAGCTAGCGGGGATTACTTATTGCCCTTTTTATTTTTAATTTATATTTTGATGTTTTTTTAGCTTAAAGGTCATTGTTTTGTCTACGTTTCTTTTGGTTCCACTGAGCTATTGAGTACTGGGCGAACCCAACCGATGAGAGATAGGAATCTCGAAACGGTCCATCTTGGGTTCCTGGTACGAAAAATAGCTTAGTGAACCTTTAATTGTGTGCGGTTTTATGCTTCCATTTCTTGTTATATGTCTTACCGCACGTTAAATTTGATTATTAAATAAAATTTAAAATTTAGTGATTTTTTTTTCAATGTAAACCATTTGTAAATATTTCACCCTTAATCATGATGTACATAATTCTATCATCATTTTTATAATATAATTCTCAATAAAGATTCTTAAAGTATTTTATTTGTATGTAAAATTCCTCCAACAGAAACTGAGTCATTGATAAAAAAATACATAAAACAATGTACGGAGGATTATTTTATGGAAACACGCATGAATTTGCAATCGCAATTTAATTAGAATTAACACCCCGTGGTATGGACCAAGTATTCGAGATCATTTATGTACAGTTTCTCCTCTCAAAACTAAAATAACTAAAAGAAAGCTTCTTCCAACATCAGAATGAGTTCAACACTGCAAAAGCAATGGAACTGATGTTTCTAAGTCAATATTAAGTGATTTGATTGCTGAATTGAAAAAAGATTTTGCAAGCAAGTTTTCAGCAGAAAAACAATACGGAAATCCAGAAAGGCCAAATCTTTCACAGGTTGCAGTTGTATCTGTTGAAAATTCATCAAATTAATGAAATATTGTCTCCAAGATTGGGATATTCATAATAACCGAAAACTGTATCACCGACAGAAAAAGTGCCATAAAGCTGATGTCCAGAATTTGACCGACTGTAACGTTATAGAAGTAAGATGCAGGCGTGAAACCTGTATGAACAGCATTAAATAGGGAGAAGTGAAGATATGTTGTTAATTTGGTAAATCTTTCCAAACTTTAATTGATTGGCAATTTTGTACAAATCTAACAGCAAAAAAAGACCAAGAGAACTGGGTTAGAGTCTGCAGAGAAAGTTTTCCAAAGGGCTTCATGATGATGATTGACTACTGTTCCAATGGAATCAGAAAAAATCAATTCGAATTCCAAGATCACTGCAGTATATTATCAATAGAGCATCGAAAACCATCTATTAAAAAAAATTCTATCATTGTATAGCATTGCAACAAACAAGGTATTCCTTAACAGACAAGGCAGGAGTTCAATTGTATGGAAATGGAGAACAGATTAGCGGCTCTTCAGAAACCCAGTTAAGGATTCTGATGCCTCCCTTTGAATTTCTGTGGTTTTGGTCTATTAAAATGAGGCCTCGATTACAGAAGACACGCATTTTCGATGACCTTTCGAAAGCATGCCAGAAGTTTTAAATACAGTCACACTGCCGTTTCTAGAGAACAGGTTGTTGCAGTAGAAACTTGCGAGATACTAAGATTACATATAAGATACTAAGACTATAATCGGTGGTAAAAGTTTGAACTTAAAATCATTCACAGAAGTTGAAAGGTTAAGAACCGTTTGCTTTTACGTAAAACCCTCAGCTATGCTTACTATTTTGTAGACGGAAAAAAAAGAAACAAAGCTACAGGGAATCAAAATAATCGTGCTAGTAAACTGAATAAAAACAACGGCCCAAGTTTTATTCTTTCCATCTACAAAATTAAATTCGTTGAATAGTCTTTATCTGAAAATATTATTAGCCATTTCATTTAGGATTTCGTCTGTTTTTCACAAAGTTTTCCCCATTTGAAACAGTATTAAGTAAGAATCTACATATGTATTCTGAATTATGGATTTCAAATAGCATACAGTGATATTGATAAAAGATACTATATTTGAAATATACCGGTTTCCATTCATTATGAAAAGAAAACAGAAAAATCAATTTAAAAAACCACGATTAATTTGTATGAAAGGTAGCTCAAAACTTATAGGGCATTGAAGCTTAGCCCCAAATACATTTGTACGAAACACTGGTTTTCTCCGATAGAACCAAGTAAAAAATAAGATCCAAATTAAGCAGCCAAAGTATCTCAGTGGTCACCTCTAACAGCAACTGAAGTGATCTTTCATGCTGTTGATAATGGGGTCTAGGAGCTGATTAGACAGCAATGACCATGGTTCTTTTAAAGTTCTTCTGCTATCTATGGAAGAAGGTAATAAGTTTCATGAGAGCATCTCAGACTGGCTCGGTATATCTGACTGGTCAAACTCAGGTACAAGGATGGTCGGATCCTGAAAATATTGATCTATTGGACATTCATTAACGTTTCACCTAATGTTCCTCCAAAATAGCGAACGTAGGAATCATTCCGTCAAATGTTGGATGTTTCCTCGAAATAGAAAGCTACTTCAAACCATACCTATTTCTTCGCTGTTCCTTTGTCGGATGTTAGAATGATGATAGAATGTCTTTCGTTCCCTCCTGGCCTGGTATCGCTCTGCAAAGCAAATGTAGCCTCTGCACAATTGAAGCACATGACCACAGTTGCATCGGAATTAGGGGTCATTTTCCTTTGGGTCCTTAACCGAAGATAGCGGATTCCTTCGCTGTATCTACGGGAAGGGATTCTATATTTTTAAATTGGTTCCATGGGTTGTGGACCAGAGTACGATTCACATTCAGCTATTTGCTACTTCCATTTGACTCCTTCTGTTCTGCTTTCAATCTAACTTCTTACTTGAAATGACGTCTGAAGTCATTATAACACAGCTGTTATCTCAAACTCCTTTCTTCGCAATCCGAAAGGAATTGACGAACACCTTCCAAATAGTTTCTTTTTTTACTTTACTTTTAAAGATGAGATTAGCTTTAATTTATTCTGCTAAACAGAAACAATATAAATATTCTGTGGAGAATTCAAACAAAATTAATTAAATCTGCACTAATTTCTGAAATGGACAAAAACCACAAGGACGAGTCAAAAAGTAACCTTAATTATTTTTTTATTGACAAAATATACACACATACAAACAAAAATACTTCATCACTTTTTAATATAGTTCCCATTACGTTCAATACAAGTGCACTGGGACTTCAGCAGAATCTGGATTCCGCGAGAAAAAAAATCTTTTGGTTGACTGTGAACCGAGTATGCACCACTTCTTTCATCTTATCATCCGTGCGAACTTCGTGCGAAACATAATGCCTCCTTGAGGGGCCCAAACACAAGGTAATTACTCGGTACAAGGTCTGGTGAATCTGGAGGATGTGGAAGATATTCGAAAATGCAAATCTTTTTCTACCATCGCACGAGCGGCATGCCACTGAGCATTATCCTGCTGCAACAGCACACCGAAACGGAGCAACCGCGACATTTTGACTTGATTGTGGGTTTCAAATGGCTCTGAAGCAGATTACAATACGATTCACTGTTCACAGTAAATCCCTTGCTCATGTAATGTTTCAGGATTGGACCTTTACTGTTCCAGAAAAGCGTGAGCCTCACTTTGCCAGCCGACGGAATTGTACAGAATGTTTTTGGTTTAGGCGATGATGAATGTTTGACTCCTAGCTTGCTCGCTTAGTTTCTGGCTAGTAAATATTGGATCCAGCATTCTTCATAATGATGATAGATCGTAAAAAAATCATCCCCATCAACTTCATAACGTCGCAATAGAGTTTCACAAGCATCCACACGAAGTTCTTTGATTTTTGTCTTGGTACCTACCTACAGGAGACTTTGCTGTACTTCATCATATCGTGAATGATGTAGTATGCCAAGCCATGACTAATGAACTATTTCAGCCATCTCGTTGATTGTCATCCGCCGGTTTTCCCATATCAATCGTTCCGCTGCAGCGATAATGTCAGCCATAGTCGCAGTGTGACGCCGGCCAGAGCGAGCTGCATCAGTCGTATTGAATCCAACTTTTAAACTTCCTGTGCCGTTCGTAAACTTGCAGAAGCGACAAACGACTATCCCCATACTGTCTTTGCAACTTGTGATGAATGCCTGGCAGTTTTTCACCCTTACTTCCCAAAAACCAGATAACTTCACGCTGCTCCTCTTTGGAGCATCCTTCTAACTGTGCACCCAAGATGGCTTTGATTTGCTGACGTCACAGTCGCCGCATAGGCCAAAGTATATGCGCTCGCAGGTTCCTCAAATGGCAAGACATAACATATCTGTATTAGAATCCTCTACTATGAGATTTTAAATTTTTACGACCATATTAAGGTTACTTTTTGACTCATTCTCGTACTATTAATGTTAATCGTATCAAATCAAATCCAGTTTACTGAATAAATGAATTAATATTGATTATTAGACATCACTAAATCTCTAAATTTTTATGTGTCAAAAATCATTTGAAGCGGAACACAGACAAAGACACATTGAGCCTAGGAAAGTAGGCTAAAAATAAAATCAAATAAAACTAAACAGAAATTTCTGAATAGGTTTTTGTTTCTCTTATAATAATAATAATAATAATAATAATAATAATAATAAGCCCCCATGGACCTTTACTCCTCACGGTGGGGGCGGGAACTACGCTAGTTTTAGGATAGGCTAAAGGGCCCAACCATCCATGATGAGATCTTATATTGATCATGCTACATCGGGTGTGGCGCAGGATAAAGTCACCCGCGTTCTGGGGTTAGGCAGAGGCATCCGTTCGAAAAATATACTACAGTCTCCCGCTGGTGGTGGTGCAGAAAGTGGCACCCCATCCTGTAGTATGGCTACCACAATATTCGGGCAACACCATCCAGCCCGAACGGTTGGAAGTGTTTCGTATGTGTCAGAGCAGACGATCACCAAGACTGAGAAATCCACTCCAGCGCATCCGATGGTCATCGCAGATGAACCAGGATCTTATGCGCGACTTCTACACAGTTACAAAGTTAGGGACTCAACTCACAGGATACAGACATCCAATACACCATGCATTAACCACACATTATCCATCGTTAGGGCTAGCGAACAGCGGGTAGCGGATCAGCGACGTTCCATAGTAGTAAACAACCTTACTCCCCATGTATATTTGTGCATTAGCTTTAAATTACAGAAGAAGTCGCTGAATCAACAACAGGACACCACCCCACACCCCACCAGAAGACACTACCATTATGGAAAACACAGAAACAATCTCTAACCCTCAGTACACATGCTCCAACAATACAACTAATGACATATTACGTGCAGCATATGATCATTTCTACACTGTACTCGCACAATACACAGGCACAGATCCCACACTCAAGCCGCCATTCCCCAAAGTACACACATCGAAACAACTCGCCACAATCATATATCATCTCAACACACACACTATATACAACACCTTGACAATATCCAAATATTAAAAGACATACACACAACAGTCTATTGCGCCGCACAGGGAATCATTCGGGCACTTGGAATCAAACAACACAACATACCTCCCACTGCAAGGTCACAAGAATACATCCCCCCCTTGACGTCGCCTTGAGGGCCGCATCAGCGACCTTAGAGGAGACATATCCAGGCTCACACAATACTGCGTAGGAAACAAAAGCAAAGAAACTTTCGTTTCAAGTTATGAAGATATTCAAGCACATAACCACTCGCCCTTCACATTCAAACCATCATAACCAGATTCAGGAACATCTCGACACACTAAAATAAAAATTTAGTGCACTTGCAAAAAGATTACAAAGATACAAACAGTGCTCTCTGTTCAAATAACAGAACAACACTTTCCAATACAATGAGAAAAAAATTCTACAGATCCCTTACATCTTCCTCTACTACAACCAAAACAAACACTCCCACCAGCGAGGCATTACGTGAATACTGGTCGTCTATGTGGTCAAACCTTATTCCCCACAATGATAAAGAACATTGGATCACAGAGGAACAACAACTCACTGAACACCTACCCTTCATGTCCTTCCATGAGATTACTCTTGCAGACATACAGACAACACAAAAACATGCACACGACTAGAAGACTCCTGGTGCAGACGGCATTCAGAACTTCTGGATCAAGAGCTTCACGTTCCTGCATGGGAAGCTAGCGCTTACACTCACTGACATAATCCAAAACCAGAATATATGACACGTTTCCTCACACAGGGTGTAACATACCTACAGAGCAAGAACACTGAACAGCACACCCTGCAAACTATCGTCCAATACTTGCCTCCCCACACTTAACAAACTCCTTACCTCCTGCCACGCAGACAAAATCTACATACACATCGAGACACATAACATTCTTTCCGAATAGCAGAAGGGCTGTCGCAGGAATTCCCAGGGTATAATCCTGGGCCAGCCGCGCGCGAATAATAGGAACTTACATGTCGCGTACATCGACTACAAGAAGGCATTTGATTCGGTCCCTCATTCCTGGCTCCTACACACACTTCATCTCTACAAAATACACCCCAAGATCACTGCATTTTTGAATGCCACGATGAAGAGTTTGAACACAAAATTACACCTACGCACCTCCAATATCTCCATCACTACAGACCCCATTCCCATAAGAATAGGTATTTTGCAGGGAGACTCCTTGAGTCCTCTTTGGTTCTGCCTCCCCTTGAATCCATTGAGCCACATACTAGATAACATGAAACATGGTTATAGGCTTACCTCGGGCACTGTGACACCATACAAAATCACACACTTACTCTACATGGATGATATTAAACTCTACGCCACAAAGAAAGCACAACTTCCTAATTTACGACAAGTGACCACACGCTTCACCAAAGACATTGGAATGGAATTTGGAATCGAGAAATGCCGCGAGCTACATATAACAGGCGGGAAGACTATGAATTTGGAGGGTTTTGAACTGGACCATGGGTTGACCATCCAATCCATGGAAGAGGGAGAGACCTACAAGTAACTGGGCTTCCAGCAAGCGTTGACAACGCAAACAACAAAAATGCACTCAAGAACACATACCGCGTTCACAACATCCTCAAAACACAACTCAATGCCAAAAATGCCATCAACACTTTTGCCGTCTCCACACTAACATATTCGTTCGGCATAATTCCATTGACAAACACCGAACTCGAAGCACTACAATGTACAACACACACTACATTCATGAAACACAACATGCACCACCCCAAGTCCGCTACGGAAAGGATGACTCTTCCCCGCAAGGAGAGAGGCCGAGGACTCATCAATCTCATCACCCTACACGAAAAACAAGTACACACTCTAAGGGAACACTTCACCAAAGAGCACAACACTCCGCACTACACTCAACCATTGCCAAGGCTGACACCTCACACCACTGGACCTCGAACACCCCTCTCCAACACTCACCACACCTGACGCCCAGACTCAGCAGCTACGTGAATCATGAGCTCGTAAGGAACTCCATGGCAGACATCACCACGAACTCAGCCAGCCTCATGTCGACGTGGAAGCGTCGAACAG
The DNA here is from genome assembly GCA_023159025.1 of Thereuonema tuberculata. Lineage (NCBI taxonomy): Eukaryota > Metazoa > Arthropoda > Chilopoda > Scutigeromorpha > Scutigeridae > Thereuonema > Thereuonema tuberculata. The sequence goes on from JAFIDM010002131.1 coordinate 2,037,324, forward strand.
ATGGCTGACGATTGGTGAGCTGTTTGGGGAGACCAAAGGGTTCATGATCGCGATACAGGATCAAGTCATCCGCACACGCAACTACAAGAAACACTTTCTATACGACGCAGAATTTCTAGAATTTAAAAATTTAAAAACTTGGAATCATTTGAAATTAACGAAGCGAAAACATCTCATCTATAGGAAATGTTTTGCCATCTTATAAAAGTTTTTTCCAAATCGGGTTTGAATGTAAGGCAAACGAATATTTTGCAATCTCTAATTTTTCTGTGTTTTTCAAAATTCCCTGAACTAATTTCTGGATAAAAAACCAGAATAATAAACTAAGATATTACAAGAAGTGCCGAAGGGAGTGAATACAAGACTCCTCATAACAAAACGTTTCAATAACATTTACCTTAGAAAGTTAAATAGGAAGGAATTCCATCGATTGATAACAATGTCAACTATAAAAGTAAGCAAGAAAGTAACAAATTCAACAAAGGTAAGAAATAAATTTTCCAAAATAAGAATTAGAACTGATGAAAGAGTCAGACAAGTGTGAAATCTCGTAATAGAATTACTCATTTAGAATACAAAGTTAGTAATTCAAATAGTTGTTGAATCGCTTAATAGAAAAGTAATTCGATTCATTTAATTAACGCTTTCATCGTTGTCCTACAGTGGAAACCCAGCCTCAGTTCTGAAGGTTTCTGCGCAGATTTACTTTTCCGTCGATAAACGGAGCTCCGAATTCATCGTGTCGACTGATGAAAGGTAATTTTGAAGTATCCACTTCTCAGCACCCTTCAGTCATTCTGTGAGTTTGGTGGGTCGTCCAACTGCGGGAAGCACTTATAGCGGACCTCATCTTAATATATATAACTGACCGTTCTTTGATTGGTCCAATTTTTTTTACCTAATTGCCGCAAAAATATACTTAGAACATGATTCCAATCACAACATCTCGTTCACACTCTTGTCAGTTTCATCTGGGTACGGTTCCATTGCCTTACGTAGCCCCTAGACGATCAATAATAATGTCAATATTCGCTTCAATACTGACGTACTATATTGAAGCAGGCATCAAGATGCTTCAATAAAACACATCAATATTATCACCAATACTCATTCTGGCAAAAATATTTGTGCAATATTGACAGAAAATATACTTTTCTATCAATATCCGTCAATATTGATAGGACGCTTCAATACGCTCCTAGACGATCAATATTCCCATCAATATTGACGCTCTATATTAAGCGCGCATCAAGATGCTGCAATAAAACGCATCAATATTCTTTAAAAAATTTAAAGAAAAAGAGAAATAGACGATGGTCCAAAGAGTGGTACAAGCTGAGAAGCCGCTTTACACACGAACATTTCACGGTATGCAGCTATAAGCAGGGTTGTGAAATCCCGATCCCGAACGGAACCCTGATCACTAGAAGGAGAGCTCGGTGGTTCAGCCATGTTTTCACTTGGTCTCACAGGCATCTGAAATATTGATGGAAATATTGACAATAAACTCCTAGACGTTCAAACGGTTCTGCAATATTGACAGAAAATATACTTTTCTATCAATATCCGTCAATATTGATAGAACGGTTCAATACGCTCCTATACGATCAATATTTCCATCAATATGGTCCTCCGTCAATATTGAAGCGAATATTGTCAATATTATTGATCGTCTAGGAGTTACTTTAGGTGCATTATCGATAGCACATTTATACCGATCAAGATCAATAATATTGTCAATATTCGCTTCAATATTGATGCTCTATTTTGAAGCGAGCTTCAAGATGCTTCAATAAAACGCATCAATATTCTCACCAATACACATTCTGGCAAAAATAATTGTGATACATGGTCGGGGCTGTTTCAGTGGCGTTTTTATTGTGAATTTCGAAATGTTTTCCAGTTCGGATTTGGGTTTTTTAGCATTGACTCTTTCACTGTGCAAACAGAAAAAAAATAAAAAAAAAAATAGAGAAATAGACGATGGTCCAAAGAGTGGTACAAGCTGAGAAGCCGCTTTACACACGAACATTTGCTGAATTGTTAGTGTTCTGCAGTACAAGCTCGGTAGTTCAGCCATGTTTTCACTTCGCGTTCTCATAGGCATCTGAAATATTGATGGAAATATTGACAATAAACTCCTAGACGTTCAAACGGTTCTGCAATATGGACAGAAAATATACGTTTCTATCAATATCCGTCAATATTGACTTTACGATAGTGCGTTAGCGATGCGCATTCAAGTCAGTTGACTAGCAAAATGCCATACATTATTTTACATTAATAGTGAGTATCTACATAACATACTACAATACTGCACATGTATTGATAGGATAAAATTGAAGTCATATATTTACTTGACAAGTATAATGATTTAGTTAGAGTAATTATTATTTGTTCTTTACTTACATAACAAATTGACATTAGTTATTTATTTAAATTTTTATTGTATTTATCGTATTCATATTCAAACTTACGATATTTTCTGCTGAAGATAGTATCATCGGAACCTAACAAAGCGAACATTATCTAACGACATTTCTCCAATCCAGCCTTAGAAGGAAATAATCCATCCTTCCTATATAGTTTAGTGACATTTTTCAAGATAAGCTTCAAGAAACCTATAGTTAGAGACGTTACAAAAAGCTGATTGTCGCAGCTATAAATAACGGAGTTCTAATATTTGATTCCTCACTTTAACAGAGTTCATATCTGATTTTTCTTGTTTTTGTATAGATTGGTAGAAAGATCTGTAGAAAGACGTATAATAGAGTTTACAAGCATTTTGTGATATTTAAAAATATAAACAAAATACTGAAATGACGAAAAAATGTTTTCAGTTGCAAGTGGAAATAAATTTTAGACTCGAGCATTTATTCACACTAGAGGTCACTGTATCTATTTCATTCATTAAAGTTAATAACCTACAACAAAACGATGATGCAACTAAATTTACTAATAACATTTCCATCAATAATCATAACAACCGACAAATACAGGATGCGATAATAAAGTCCACAATAGAAATCTCCGTCATAATATAAAATAGTATTTATTCTGATTGTTTTGGTAACAAAAGGACACACTCCATCACACAGCTTTTATCATTAGCTGCAAGATGTACTAATTATTTAACATAAACCTTTTGTAAGTCAATATAAAACTTTACGTAATTCCAAAACTTTCTCCTGTTTGGAGAATGTTTAGGACAAGAGTTTTACAGACAAGTCAAGGCTACATCAAATCTTTTGTAGATACATTTGAATAAGAAGGATTTTCAAATTAATATTGCTTTTTAAAGTTAAGAAAAAGTCATTCATAATTAGAAAAGCTTTTGAAATGTTTTCCCAATGAAACAGCCGTTGTTTGTTATCTTCGCAAGGACCGAAGAAAAGTACTCACTTAATAGACGATCAAAAATGGTAAAAACCCTATTCTGCTTATATATATATATATATATAAAAAAACGGAACATATCTTTGACACTCTTAATAATTTTAGTTTTAAATTCGAAACTTAAAATTAACGTTATTTGGGATGGATGATTCATTTCACAGAGATTTTTTTTGAAGAAAATTTATTAATTCCTATTTTTTTACATCGAAATTAAGCGACATTAATAAGAACTATGTTGTCCTTTTCACTTTTGAATTTGAAAATAATCTTTTGTTTTTCCTGAGTTTTTTAATCGGTCTTGATTCGTAAAGTGATCCTTCACTATTCGCATCCGAACCAATGGAAAATACGAAAAAGTCCTTTCTTAAAGATACATTTACGTATATACACTCAACAACACTTTCAAAACCCATCAGATACAAATAGCTTATCAACTTTTTTTTTTAATTGTTCGTTTTTATTTGGATATACATGGAATCTTTTATGTCGGATTTTTTTCCCACTCCTGGTAAAGTTGATTCAGTATTTCGACTCGGTTTCCCTGAGCCTTCATCAGATACATGAACTTCACTGGTATTTTATCAGTGTTTTGAAGATGATGATTTCATGGTCGAAACATTGTACACATACTAATGTTAGTAGTTACAAAAAATGGAGAATTATGATTCAAGTTTAGTAAGAGTTTAAACCCTAAAATGCGTCATTTCGATGTCATTGGCAATCTTATATTTGAAACCTTTAGCCTTTCGCTACTTCTTTTGGCTTCCAGTTTTATTAGGAGATCCTTTAAGATGGTATCTGTTCTTGCAAAATAGTCCTTACGTGGGTGGACATTTTTGCATTTATTTTTGACATCCCTATTCCTTTATCTGTTTAGTTTTCTGCGAACTTCTAACTTTTTGAGGTCTGTCTGTTTCTTATTTGTCCTACAACAGGAATCGTATGCTTATTTTAACTGAATGTCTCTTTTGTGCAAACAATCGTATGCAGTTTGTTTTGATCGAATTCTTGATCCCTATGCTTTATCCGATCTCTGATCCGTCTTACGTTCCCTGATTTGATCTGATTATGCTGGTGATTGCCTGATCTGAACTGATCCGCTCTTTAAACTTTGCCTTCTTTAATTTTAATCTTCAGTTAAGGGTTAATTTGTCAGAACTGTCGCAGAGCATAATGACGTTATGGGAACGCAGGTCATTGTCTGAGAGTGTAATGACATTATCGGAATACAGGGAACCTTTGTAGCAAAGCATGTCCTTGTCATTTCACTTTTCTTACGATAATTTTTTCCTTTATCGCGATTTTCCATCCTTTCTCTTATCCGAGACTTTGTAGACTTTTTTAATATAATTTTTTATTACAGTCAGTTGCTGATTGTTACAACTAAACTACCTACAAACTAATACTGAAGTTTGTTGTTTTACTGTGATTCTAACTTAAATAATTTATAAACCTATCAAATTAAAACCAAATTCTTTTTTGTAAACTTGTACAGCTGTTGAACGCGTGTTAATATAATTGTTTTTCTGATTGTTAATAAACAACCTCTTATATAAAATAAAAACTAAGAGGTGAATTTAATTTTTGTTTTAAATTTATTTTGAAAAATTCCTAATTACCTGAACAGCTTATTAGTTTTTAAAACAAAATAATAATCGAAATGTGAGCTTAGTCTGTAATATTCAGGGAGAAAGAAGTTACAACAATAGTACTTAACCTCTGTTGCCTAGAATCTCCCAATTAACATTTGATAATAATGTACGGGTTGTTTTTTTTTTGTTTTATAACTGATAGGAAAATATAATTTAGTCAACCGCTTTATTACGGAAGATCCTACCTAGTGGTTAGATTCACCGACTGCTGCTGAGATATCCCGAGTTCAAATCCTGCAATTTATTTTTCTTTGTAAATAAATTAATATCCAAATCATTTTTGGCTATTTTCTCAGGTAATTTTGCTTGTAGTACCACTATTATTATTAAAAATAAAAGCTAAAACATCAGCACTGAGTATGTCCTTTACTGAAGCTTGTAGGTGATCCGAACCATATTTTTGGGGAATTTGAACAGTGCAAAATTTCTGAAGTCCGGATTTTCGTTTTGGCTAGTCCCATTTTAGTTATTTTTAATATTTGTGTAGATTGCCAAGTTTCACTCAAAAAAACAAAAAAGAAAGCAGGGATATCAGCTGCCAAAATTTCACAATTTAGCATTTATGGGAATATTACGGCAACCAGTTGAGATATGAAAACAAAGCACATGACGAAGTCACTCCGCGAAGATGAATGTATAATTCTAGATACTAAGGTTTTGGCTCTAGAAAGGTCGACAATAAAGGGTAACAACAAAAACAAGATGTGATAAAATTTGTAAGATCCACATTTTCGTTTTGGTTAGTCCTATTTTAATTATTTTTGATGCCCGTGTAGATTATGATATTTTGAACTAGTTTGCAAAATTTCACCCAAAATATGTAAAATGGCCCGTGGTATCAGCTGCCAAATTTTAACAATGTCACTTGAATCAGCGCTGTCAATAGGATAGGTTCCTATTTCAGAAAAAAAATACTCAGCGCCCCCTGGAAATTTCCCTTCTTTAACTTTGGCGTTCATTTCTACCTACAACAA
>JAFIDM010002131.1:2050623-2101997 GCA_023159025.1 Thereuonema tuberculata
GCCTAAAATTATTACAACATCTACTGCACCTACAACTTCAACGACCATCTCAACTACTACGCCTAAAATTACTACAACATCCACTGCATCTATAACTACAATCCCTAAAGTCTATAGGATTGATGTAGGTAAGAAAGATGTTTTATTTCTTAGGAACGGAGATTTACTTAAATAAAATTTGAGGCAGCAACTAATTTAAATATCTCCGATTTACTAAAAAAAATGCAGAAGTTCGTAAAATTAATAAAAAAATCAAAAATGTTGATTTAATTTTGAGGGGTTGGGTTTTATAGAAGCAAAAACGATAACGCGTTTAACAACAGTAATTCACTTTCTTATTGCGATGAAAATATTCCATATTATTTAAAAACTAGTTTGAAAAAAGATAAGGAATAAAAAATCATTACAAGTTCACCATTAAATTTTTTTGCTTTAGTTGGATTCAGCTACTCCTATAATCCGGATAAAATTAAATATTGATTTCTAGTGATTTCTTAGCTTACTTTGTATCCATTTAACCATAGATATCACTTCTAGAAAAGGTATAATTAAGTGGTAACTGTGTCAGCACCAATCTATGTCGATAGACAATTATTGAACTAAATATGTCCGAAATCAAAATAATACTCTGCATCCTTTTTTTTTATTATTACCAATAATAATAAAACACGCAAGGGCTGAAAATCTTTTCGGAAAGAACATTCTTCCGTCCCTTCGAAGTGGGAAGGAACCACTTGGGTTTTAGTTTGGAGCCGAGCTTCATTGTATGATTTTCAGTGATTTTTAGAACAGATGCTCTAGTCTGCGCTATACATTCATCCTCAAGCCCAGGGATCTGTAAGCATATTTTACATTAATTGCAGAAACTATCCCCATCCTCATCCCGAACCTCTCAGAGTTTCTCTGAATCCTACGTTAGTCAGTGCTTTGTATTTGTCTCTGCGAATTTATTGAGAGAGCAACTTTAAAAAAGATTAAAAACTAAATTTTTCCTTGATATGAGAACTATCATTTTCAATAAACACTTAATTATGTTAAGTAAAATTTAGTTTGTAAATTCTCGTCGTAATCTCAAGACCTTCTTGCTGAATTTATTGGCTTAAAAGATGATATACAGTTACGTATAAGAGATGTATGTTTATACAAATATGTATAAAAATAATATGCATTTGTTAAAAAAGATGATATCTATTTGTGATAAAGATGATAGTATGTGACCGTGCCACATATTTTTGTAGCTCACATTCATAGTGTTCTTGCAGCTAAAAATATAGCATTTTAGATCTTAATCAATGAATTCTCTAATCCCAACTGGGTTGGATCTTTGAAGTTATAATAGATTGTAATTAGATTTTCTTGTAACTTGGCTCACTTGGTTTTCAAGGTTTTTTTTTTAGGTTAATGTGTATCAAGTGATTTCCTCAACCTTTCATTAATACAGTTTTAATATCTTAATTTATTGTTTAGATTTAAATTGATCTTTAACCTTAAAAAAAAATCTTATTTAAAATTTTTCTAATTTATTCAGATACACTTCATTTCAATTTTCAAAAGTTGGCCTACGTGGAATCGTTAGATCTTTGTGTAAAAGAAAATGAAACTGAGTTATTTGTTCCCATGAATCGTGAAGAAGAACTACAACTCATTAGGTGGCTAAAAACCCAAGACTGGGGTGACTGTCTTTATGCATTTTTAGGTGAGAATCAATTCAATAAGTAATTTTTAGCAAATCTCTTCTACAGGCATATTAAGACTTAGTTTTTCGTCTGAAAAGTTTGCTTTAGTTTAATAATAAAAACTAGCATTCCAAAAATTGTTTTTTTAATGTTCATATCACAATGCAGAAGCTTAAATGATAAATACTGTAAAAAGTTAGAAGATTTCGATACGCTTCCAAATTTCATCTTGAGATTTGTGAAGCTTAAAGCTATTTGCTTCAACAGGTAATGCTGCCGAACAAATCATAGGGAAACTACACTATTGTGACATCATTAAGGGACATCATTAAAATTCCTACTTAGAAACAGAATCTTCCAAAAGAGAACAAGTAAATACACTCTCCTGCAATAAACAAATCCCAAAAACTATAGTAAAATCAGCAAAATTCACTGTGCAAATGCCGTTCAGCTAAAAAAAGCAAATGATTAAAATTTCATGATCGTGTTTCCAGAACGCATCTGATCCGTACATTCCGGGTTCAATATAAGCAAAGGCGATGGACAAATCAAACTGTTTCATTACGTTAAGTAATCATGAAGTTGAGAAGGCGTCTATTAACCAAACTTGAGTTTCAGGCAAATGTTAAGTATTGAATCATTGAAGAAGCCGTCGACCGTATTCACCACTGAGAGAGATCACATCATAGAAGCCGTCTTGGTTGGAGCAATGGGGCAGCCAGACGATGTTAACAGCAGGAGGACACTCGTATATGCCAGGAGGGATCATGCCCATCATAATTTCCTTCACTCATCATGTAAGAGTAAGGATCATCGTATCAAGGGATGCTATATTGTGACGAGTGGCAAGACTTAGCCCGTCCGAAGTGATGTCAGTCCGCGAATCTAGATGGTGTCCAGTTGGTGTTATGTTCCGCGACGAATCCAGCTTCTCTCTTGCCGCAACTGCTCACAATATGGAGAAGATGTAGCTTCGCTCCTTTCCAGCTGCAATGGAATATGATCATCACGCCTGGGTAACAGTATAGGGTTGCTGTCTTCTAGGACAGTTGATCTCACCTAATTTGCAACACGGTACTTTGATAGCACACCTGTACGTTGAGAACTTCTGAAGTCAATTATATTGCCTATGCTGTCACATCTTCCATCAGCTATTTACCGACATGATAAAGTCAGATCTCATATGGTGAGACTTTTTCAATAATGTATCCGTAGGGTTCATACAGCCTCCCCCCCCCCCATGGCCAGCCAGGTCCTCAGAACCAATCGAGCCTCTCTGGAATATGCTGGGATGGCAGTTGCAGGCATCACGGAATGTGATCGAACGATTACAGAACATCTGCAAAATTTACCACAGGACAACCTTTACCTATTATTTGACTCACTGCTTGTGTCGCCGACAGAGGAGGATTTATTCTACAAAAACATGTAACCGTTATGTTGCCACTGTTGCAATCCAAATATAATCATTTCATTATCTTTAGATATTCATTGCGCGTGTGAAGTTTCATACCGAAACAACGCTTTCTTCAGGTGCGTCTTTTTTTGCAACAGAGTCTACAAATATATACTACAGCGCCAAAAATAAATAAAAGAGTGAAATCTAAAGCCCCGCGAACACTTTCCACCAACTTTAGTCGGCCGACTTCGAGTCCGCCAACTTTTTGTCAGACGTCACACCATCCAACTCGCAAATGAGTCAGCCATGATAACAGGAATCCCATAATGCAATGCGTTTCCCCCAGGATGTGGAAAATCCGAAAAAATCGAGGTTTTCAAACCTCTCTGATAAATTCTGCCGTATACAATTACTGCATTTCAATATAAACTTTATTTATGCATGAAAGAAACTCGCAATACTCTGATATTAATTGTGTACTCGCTTGTCTTCGACTCGATTCGGTGAACTCGTTTTAGACGCCATTTCTTTCCATGGGCGTGATGTCACGACTGACGTGTTCCAACGCTGCCTTGTGATTGGGTAATTCCGACCGACTTCCCACCAACTTTCCGACTTGCCCGTGCACAGCCAACTCGAGTCGGCAGACTAAAGTTGGTGGCAACTTGGTGAAAAAACTGGCTCAAGACTCTCTCTACCAACTCGTGTCGTCAAAATCGGCCGACTAAGTTGGTAGAAAGTTGGATGGTGTTCGCGGGGCTTAAGAATGAGCAAATTAAATACAAATAAATTAGAGTAAAGTATAAGCTCATATGTAGTGCATTTGCTCTGTTCCAGTGATGGCAAAGCATAAAAAAATACATATATTTTTATGGTTCTAAGAGATAAAAATTTAGAAATATCTGAATGGCTCAATATATATGAATATGTAATGCACTTATAGATAGGATAAAAAAAATGAACTCATATAAAATAGTTGATGAAAAAGGAAGTAAAATTAGAGTTTATGTTATTACTGTTTCTATTATCATTTGTGCATTGTTACGATCTTTTTTTGATTCAAAAAATCAATTTTATAAACCTGAAAGTTTTCATTATAATTGCAAACGGTAATGAATTAAAATTTTCCGATACCTGCGCAAGCTGAATATTGAAGAATTCGGACAAAGAAAATCGTAGTAAATGCTTCCAATTGCAGTGGATATAATTTCAACAATCGTAAATGGAAAATTATACATCAACGGATGAATTCATCTAAGAAATTAGCCAGAATAAAGCAGATTACCTTTTTAATGATATTTATAAATAACATGGTTTAAAAAAAAATAAAAATCCAAAATAGAAGAAAAAGTAAACTATTTAATAAGCAGAACTGAATACAAAATTCTAACCATTAACATAACATAAAAATATAAGAATATTAAATAGAATATTATGATAGGGACAATGTTTATACTATCCAAAAACAAAAAAAAACGTTTTCTTGCTAAATTTTCGTATTTCACCTTAAATAACAGCTGATATATATTCCGTTATACTTATTTGAAAAAATCATTAACAGTAAAAGCATAATAATATAGAATTATAATTTTACTCTTTACTTCATTTCTCCTTTTATTTCAATAGTTTCTATCACCCTTTTTTCTTGGACCATTCAAATATTTCTTTGATCTTTTATCCTTTCCACACATTGGAATAGCAATAACCAAACTATAATTATGTCCACTTATGTTTTAATTATTTCTTTTTATTCCATTTACTCATTATTGGATTTCGCTTTTGTTTTTCAAATACTTTTCGTTTGGATTCTTCTACTTCGAAATAGGGATTGAAGCTGTGAAATGATGTCACTTATTAAACATTTGTAATCTACTTAAGACTAACAAATACTCAACATTTACATTTTAATTAATCGAATGATGATATTTTGTATCAAAACGTTGTAAGATCCCATTTCTATGAAGAAGAAAGTTTTTCTTTTCCTTGTTTCTTGTTTCTTGTTAAAAGAAATGAAATATTGATAAATAAAGATGTTTTTCAAGGAAAATGATGTTCTGGTATTTAATATTATAACGTTAAACTGTAGTTATTATTTAAACTTCTGAATGAGTTTGTTTATTTTTTAAAAAACGTTGTTTTAATTTTCATTCTCTTCATTTATAAAATTTCCTTCTTAAAATTTCATTTGTATTTAAATCGGAAAAAAAGTTCTAGAAGTCATTTTAAAGAGAATTAAAAATAATATTGCATCTATAAAAATGAAAAAAAAATTATTTGTAATATCTCAAGGAATAAAGGTTAATTTACAAACTATTCAAAATATTTAGTGAGCAAAGGAAAGTTAACGGTGTCTGTTCGAGTGTTTTTCTACTCTATTAAGAACGAACCTATTCAATGAATCTCAAGTCGGATATGATTTAATAATCCCTTCTTGATTTCCCTAAATTAGCAACACGAACAAAGTTGCACTTTTTATAATCCCAAAAAACTACTTAATATTTTGACGGAAACTTTTTTAGTGTAATGTCCAAACACACCAAATGTAAAACACGTACATTTTTACATATCGATCTCGGAAAACTTTTATTATGACTTCAGATTTTAAATTTCACTACTGAAATCCATTTATTACAAGAGAGTCGTGTAAGGCCATCAAAATATCCTATCAAAACCTATGTAGACATAAGGAAATTAAATGCTGTCTACCAAGGACACCGACTTTCCTGAATTCCTTATCAAGACCGGATAATGTCTCCAAATGATACTTCGTACACAGCTAATTATCGCTACAAACTGTTTATTTTAGCTTTGGTGAAATGTAGCATTTCTCTCTTGATTCGAGTGTAGACACGAGTCAGGTCCAGAAACAGCAACGATACAATAAATGCCTGCTCTTGAGTATGGTTGTAGATCATTAGAAGTTTTAGTATGATAATATTTTATTTCACAGTTCACAATCAAAAACAAAAAAACTGGCTTTTAAATAGCTAGGTTATACATTGTTTCTTAGTTAGATCGTTTCTAGAAACCACTTTTTGGTTTTGTTTTTATAATGATTTCTTTTTTATTACTAACAGGTTACCATTATTCAGTAGCAACATCATTTAAAGAAATGGGAATAATTTCGACTGACAACTATGTAGATCTACGGAATACTCAATGCCCAGGGGATGAACAGAACGATCACTGCAACGCCTTCGTTTGGAACAAGAAACATAAGAAAAGCTGTTTAAAAAGTATCCCCTGCAAACATATTTGCTGTTTGTTCTGTTTAAAAGGTAAGAACATTTAACGGACAAAAGTAATCTATTGTCACTGAAATTACTTTATATTAGTAATAATAAATGTTTCAACAGGACAGTTGTTCATTTCTTTTATCACATCTATTATATATTTTTGGAGTATTAAAGTGTATTGTTTTTACTTGGTCTTGTTTTAGATTACAGTTTCTTTTAATTTAGAAACATTTTCTAAATAATTTGATAATTATTTTGTATGATTAAATGTTAGATTAGTTTTTGTTCTTCACTCGATAAAAACATAATTTTCCTGTTATCATGATTATTTAGTCTTCCTTAGAAACACTAACTTTAAAATAATTGTAATTATAATAATTAAGTCTCTGAGGTTTTATCATTTTGTTCATTCACTTTCTATTTTTATAAGTAAAAAAGTAATTCTAACTTTTAATACTTGTTGGCTACTCTGGTTCTATGACGTCAAAAGAACAGGCCTTTTTTTTATTTATTTTCAAAATGTAGAGTTAGAGTTATGTCGCTGCTAACACGTTTTTTTCCCCTTGGTTAATTTTTAAAAAGAATTAAAAAAAAAGAAAAACACACTTTTCCTTTTACAATGAAGCTTAAGTCTATCCTGATTTTTTTTTTAATTGATGAGGCTTCAATTAAACTTTTGTTTATCAACAATAATTTCTATGATTTTTTTTTTCTCTTTTCACAAGATGAGCCTTCCTTGAATTATTCCTATTTCACCATCCCACGGCAGCCGATTGTTGTCAGCTCAAAATTCATCAATAAAGACAAAAATTTGACTTTAACAGGTTGAGACCCAGTATTTTATTTCTGCCGATTAAATTTGAATTAATTGTTCAAAAATAAAAATCCTAATTAGTAAAAAAAAAAGGGGTGGTGTCTTCGAACATTATGTGATCTTGTTTTATAATAAATCGACCTTTAATTTTAGATTTATATTTGATAGAATTAGAAAAAAAAACATGAAACAGGAATCAAAAGTTGTAAGAGGATTTGTTTTTTTTTTGTTTTGTTTTTTTTCTTTCTTATAATCACCTAAAACTTTAAAAAAAATTTAAGTTTATCTTATTTTCTTTTCTGATTTTTTCTAAGACATTAAATAATAGTTTGTTAATAGGCTTTAATCATTTACGAAACTATATAAACTTATTTCAATTAATATACTGTCGAAATCTAAATTGTTATTGTCTAAATCGTTTGATTCAAGCAGTTCTATTTTCCTGTAAAATATATTGTTGTTGTTTTTCTAATTTTTATTTAGTTAAAATATTTAGTTAAAAATTTCGGGTTATTTATCTTTTATTGACCTTTCATAGTAAAAGTAAGAATATGAAGATTCCTTGTCTGACTTCAAATTCCATCATCACGATATCTAAGAAGGCAAAAAAAAAAATAGTAATTTTAGAACAACAAACCAATGGTGTAGATCTCTTTATCCAAGGTTGGAATTCTAGTTTCATTTTTTTTTCTTAATTTCTTATTACTGAACAACTGAATTCAGAAAAGCTTTTTAACACCAACTGTGAAAACTCTCTCTTTCTTGCAAATATTATTTAAATTTTGGTGTCCTCCCCCCCCCCCCCCCCCTCTTTCAACTTAATTCATTCAAAATAATGAAACAACTTATTTATTTTCAGAAAGCTGTAATCTCAATGAGAAGAAGACTGATTGCTTAGTTCTATTTTCGAAGCGAACCACAATCGCCAATGCTTATTATATCTGTCGAAAACAAGGACTGAGTTTACCCATTATCCCCAACAAGAAAATACTCAAAGTATTAGCAAATGTAATAAAACAGATTATTTTCGAAGACTTTGATGGAGAAGACTGCGAATGTTTTGCCACTGGTAAGATTCATATTTTATTTTTTACATAGTTTCGTTCTATTATTATCCCAAGTGCACCTTCAAGGCTGTGTAGAGGTAGGAAGATGGCGAACAGACAGGAAAGCAATAACAAATAATAATACAGAGTTTTAAATAGAAAAATTAACATTACATTGCAAAACAACATAATGAGAAAAGAAAAATATTTTTTAGAGAGCATTTTACAAATTCTGATCTGATGATAGTAATCAGCTTACAAAGAAAAACACTGTAAATAAAACGATTCAGTTTCTTAATTATCATCGAAATGAATTTCTTAGGACTTTAGATGCAATTTCAAAATGTCACCAATTTTTCAATGTTTTGTTCATCTGTCATTTAAGTGGATACTCCTTGACATAATTCCGTAGACATTAGATACAAGAAAAGCTCTATTTCATTAAAAAAACATAATAATTATTGGTTTCATTGATTTTTTCGGTCACTGTTTCTGAATCTCTATGATTTTTTCAAAATATCCAAAAGGTTAACACAATGTTTTCAAAATATTTAAGAATTGTTCCCATCTTACTTTACTATCTTCTGATAATTTTTTGCTTGGACTACAATTCAGTCCCAATTGAAACCCTACAGCATCTCCTTCATGATTTTCATCTGTGAGTGTAACATGAATTTGTAAAGAGTCGACTATAATCTTTTAAGATTAAAAAAAAAGTCACTGACAGTGCCTGGCTATAATATTCGGTATTTTACGATACAAATCGACCAAGTTCTATTACTTACGACAAAAGTAATGGACTATTGTAGATTTAAGATTCAATATATTTTGTTTCTTTGCAGCCAATTTCCATAGTCCATTATTTGAAACACCCGATGAGATTTCTTCTTATTATGAGCCTAATTATGCTGCTTCGGAATATCATGACGATGACAGTTACTACGATGCCTATGAAGTCGAGTACCCTGAAGCCGTAGAGAAGTCTCCGTACAGCACTTTGCATTGCCGAGCATTCTCCTTATATGAGACACAAATCAAAGACGTCAGCTGTGCAGAAAAACTCTGCTCTATCTGTGGTAGCTCTAAGTTAATGGACGAGGTGAGCAGATAAAAATGTAGAGAAGCAACAACCATCATTTTGTTAATTCTCTCCAACGATACAATGATATGTAAGATAGCAATAAAGTCATAGCTATAATTTGGCAGGGATTATTGTAGTAGTAATCACCGAAAAAACAAATTTCGCTTTTCTATCGCAAATGCAGTGAACTTAGCAACAATCTTACGATTCACAGCAAACGGAGTAATCCGTACACATTCAATCTCAAACCAGAGAACTTATTTTAATGTTCTTAGATACGAAGAATACAATTAATTTCTCAATTCTTAATAAATTTTTCAGACCATTTTTATTTTAACCTTTACAAAAAAGTTTCATCCAAAGAAGAGAAAACAATCTATTACAGATATGACACTTCCTGTAAGCCTTACCTCAGAAGGAGATTCATTTCTATGTCTACGAGTTGTAAAACACAATTAAGTAAAAGATAAATTTACTATTTATAGTTCCTTACATTGAAACAGATAAGATTTCTGCTAATAAATTCTGTACTAAAGCTTAACGTGCAGATATATCATGAAGTGAAGAAATTCAAGGCTGCACACTAGTAAACAATAGGTTCTCGCACTTTGAGCTATAATGTCGGGAATCTGGGACAGCTGTTTCAGCCTTAAGGGTATATCTGGTTGAAGAAGCCTAATAAGGCTGAAACAGCTGTCCCAGATTCCCGACATGATAGCTCAGGGTGCGAGAACCTTTTGTTTACTCAGATGCAGCCTTGTATTTCTTCACTTTATTAGATTCTTTACTATCACAGAATTCCATGCAAACACAGCCGCTGCTGTGAAAATGCTCTATGAATTTTTAAATACAGTAGAGCCCCGATTATCCACAGAATTGGGTGGCAAAGGGCTTCGCGGATAACCCGAAAAAAAGACTTAAAATGAGGTGTAAACACCAAAAAAATATTTCACCATTAAAAACTACGTGTTATTGTACAAAAAACATAATATGTAAAACTTTTAAAATAGCAGAAACCTTTGCTATACGTTTGCATCCACAAATTCCGAGAAGGCCTATAGGATCACGATGCACAATAAACCGGTCAGTAATTTTCGACCTTCGCACTGTAGGGCCTATTGTATTCTCCCTGTTGTTGGCTTGGATTAAAATTGGTTTTTTTGAGGTTCATAATTAAAAAAATTTTTCGGGGCAATCGCGGATAATTGGGGCTCTACAGTACTCTCTGATAAATTCTGGCGAATAAAATTAATGTATTTAAGTGAAAAACTTTATTCCTTTTCGAAAGATAATCTCAATACTGTAATAATAATTTTGTAATTGCCCTCCGTTCCGATGAAGTGAAGATAACTTTCGTAGAGGACTCCAATAAATAGACACGACTGACGTAATTCATGGCTTCACTCTCATTGGTTGTGATCTTAGTTATGTCATTTCACCCGACCAGGTCGCTCACGACAGCTGTTCGACTGACAAGTTCACTTGCTTTACCGTATTCGAGGACCTTAAGAATATCTTTTTCTTTAAAATCTTTTCTATAGCTTCACTATTTACATTGACTAAAAGCACTAAAAACTACAGAACTCATCGGTCTACAACACAATCTGACAGTGAATAGAAATGAAGGTTAAAAAGTTTGATAAGAAATTACTAGTCTTAACATAAAATTCACTCCTTACAACGTAAAATAAAAATATTAAATATTAAATACATTTATTTAAATATTAATGTAGATTTAAAGGTAATATTTTTAATAGACTTAATTGTAATATAATTAAATAACTACTTAAAATTAAAAAAACAACATTATTCAATCGAATCTCGCCTCATTATTATTTTGAATCCACTGAAGGAAATAGAAGGAAAGAAACAACTGTTACTCACATGGTTAATCGGGCCTTGCAGTAACCTTGCAGCATGAACACGATAGCCAAGGCTATTCTCCAGCAATATAATGTTTTTCTGCGCGATAAAACACCAAGTAGCTCGAAGTCACAGCTTCAGTTGAGCGCTCAGCCCGATATTTTTGGAGGAGTGTTCGCATCATAACTTACACGCGTTCAATAGATGAATGGGATCTAAACGCAGTGTTTACTGGGAGCGCCACTTGTATCCAGAGTCGTCGCCAAATTCTGTCCATAAAAACCTGTTAAAAACACCAACTTCTCACTCCAATTTTGCTTTTATTTCTTCAATATCATCAGTAAATAAATTATATGCTTTTATTCTATAAATATCCTATCTACTTCAAAGATTTTTTTATGATACTAAAATATTAAAAGTATTAAAATCAAGGAAAAAATTAAAAGTATTAATAATAATAATAAAAAAGATTATTATTATTATAAGTTACATGTTTTATCTCAGACAAAGTCCGGAAGCCTTGTAGGCGGAGAAATTCATCTCAAGCCATCTGTTATAGAAACCTGCGGGTGATATGACATGTTTATAATAATATACTTTTCTGGATATTTTTGGGAAGATTTTGTTGCAGTCCAATTTTTTCTAAATTATCAATGAAATTCTTTGAAACAATTCCGGTCGCCGATATCACCAATGGTACTATTTGAGTTTGTCGCTGCTTCCATATTATTATTACGTAAAAGTTTCAAACCATGGGTTTCCCCAGCTAACACAACATTATTATTATTATTATTATTATTATTATTATTATTATTATTATATAAAATTTTAAAACTAGGGTTTGCCTAGCAAAGACAACATGGTGGTTCAAGGACGAAACACATATTGCCAAGTGTAAAGAAGTGTGCAAGGAGGGTTAGAGATGTGTAGTTGTGTACATTAATTTCCTAACTATGCATGTTGTATTGAGTATCACAGCCTTCTTGAGTTGTGCATAAGTGTTTTTGTTCTGAGCTTGTGATCTAATATGTGAGGCACCAGACCAATGGCGGATAGGAAAATGGATACAACACATACTCGGTCCTGCCTCCACTGCTTCGTGTGCTATTTCGGTGTGTTTACTAATCTTGTCTGCCTGAGTTTTCTGCATGTTCTTGTTGATACGCACTGCAATATCAATGAGATAGGTCTGTTTGTTGACCTTATCAACAAGTGTGATATCAGGTCTGTTGTGATGTATGGTTTTGTCTGTGTGAATGGGGCGGTCCAATTACAGCTGATGTGAGGGAGACTAATATGCTTTGTGGTGGGGGTACTTGAAGTACGGGACCGTGTTCTTAATAAGTGAGTGTTAGTGTACTACCTGTTGATGAACGATCGACGCTACCTGATTGTGTCGGTGGAGGTAGTCTGTTTGAGAGAGAAGGGGACAGCCTGATATTATGTGGTCGATCGTCTCATGCGTAGTGTGGCATTTCCTGCATGTTCCGTCAGGCATGTTTGCGTCGTGTAGGATGTGTTTCTTGTATTTGCCGTGTTGGGATGACTTGGCCCTGTATCGCGATCATGAACCCTTCGGTCTTCCCAAACATCTCACCATTTATTAGCCATCTGTTCGACGCTTCCATGTCGACATGAGGCTGATTGAGTTCGTGATGTCTGCCATGGAGTTCCTTACGTGTCCATGATTCATGTAGCTGCTGAGGGTGTCGGACATGGTGAATGTTGGATAAGGTTTTCGAGGTCCTGATGGTAGGAGGTATGTGTCAGCCTTGACAATGGCTGAGTGGAGTGAGGAGTGTTGTGCTCTTTGGTGGAAGTGTTCCCTCAGTGTGTGTACTTGTTTTTCGTGTAGGGTGATGAGATTGATGAGTCCTCGGCCTCCCTCCTTGCGGGAAAGAGTCATCCTTTCCGTAGCGGTCTTTGAGTAGTGCATGCTGTGTTTCGTGAATGTAGTGCGTGTCGTGCGTTGTAGTGCTTCGAATTTGGTCTTTGTCCATGGAATTATGTCGAAGGAATATGTTAGTGTGGGGACGGCAAAAGTGTTGATGGCTTTAATTTATTTCTGGCGTCCAGTTGTATTTTGAGGATGTTGTGAACTCGAGCTCGGTATGAATGCGATCTTGAGTGCGTTTTTTATGTTTCTGTTTTCAATAACTCGTGCTTACTGGAATCTCATGTACTTGTAGATCTCTCCATCTTCCATGGATTGAATGGCCATCGTCATTCCCATCGTCACAGTTCAAAACCCTCTAAATTCTATGGATAGATTTAGTCGATTACTACGGAAACGGGTAGAGCTCTCTATAAACAAAAATTAGGCATCTACCTATAGGTGAAAGATCAGGCAAGTGTGCTGGTCATAGCAATAGTCGAACGTTTTGCTCATTAGATATTGCAGACTGTGTGGAGATGTGCGTTATCTTTCTAATCAAAAGTTCTTTATGAAATAGCCACTGGCTGGAAAATATCGGGTACATATTGTTGGGCAATTACAGATCCCCCTTATGATGACCAGCTTTGACCACGACTAATGGCACCTTCACACAGATGCTGATCTGTGTGACGCTGTTGCACACACTGGGACAGAAAAATAAGCTCGCAAAGAAAATTGAAAATGCCTCCTGAAAATTAACTGTAAGCATGGTAGGTATTCAAGGTGTTACCTATTGCTAGTCCCTTTGTAAATGCGTTCTAGTCAAGAAACTGTCATTAACGTCATGTGTCGCAAATTGCAGTCCTGTCACTCCGTGGTCTTCCCATTCCTTGTTGTCATGTGCTAGATTCTTCTTAAACTCGCTAGTGCCACGTGTAGGAGTGCAGCAACCATGGCTACATCTCTAAGATAAACTAGCTTCTCTAATGCTGGCCGAACACGTGTCAATATTCTTCAGTATTGACGGTCGATATTGATGAAAATTGATATTGACGGTTGATATCACGCGCGAACACACAGTTGTTTCTAATCGAGTATTGACCTGATTATTGATGCTTACGGCGCCGTCCTTCACGAGAGAGAGCGTCTTTGCATACAGTTTATTTGCCTTATAAACACACCACACGAGCAGAGTATAGCTGCACTGGGGACAATATTCCCAGCGATTATACGACGTCGGTTTTATACAATTTATTTGCGAATAAAATGGGAGCTATCAAGTGTGCTTACTTGCGTTTAAGCCTAACTTGTTAGGAACGTACAGAATCGCTCTAGTATTAAACGCCTTTACCTCTATAGAAATCAATGAGAAGTCTTTCATGATCAATTAACCAAATGTTGTTGTTTGGATTTTCTTTTTTTGGCCGACCCATTTTGCTGATTTTACGCCTTCTTTCTCAAACAAAATGCTCGGAGTGCGTTTCCTATCTTGAAAGAGGCACCTTGCTATTACATCACCATTGTCACGTGATTTCATCCGTTCATGTGATTCGCTCGCGCACCATCAATACTTCTCGACAACTGAAATTGATCCTTTTTTTGTATCAACATCAATTTTCTTGAAATGGTCAATATTGGTCAATATTGATCATTTTTATTGATGGAAACGGTTGATATCAATAAAATTGACCATCAATACTAAAGAATATTGACACGTGTTCGGCCAGCATAAGGCTGATGATTCTTCTACTCGAAAGTCTGCTAACTACTGCAACGGGTATCGACATTTGCAGAAGGATATCTTTAGTAGTTTATAGCAAAGTTCACAATGTTTGGTCAACCAGGAAGCTGAATTTGAATAGAGTAACGTCAACCAGGAAGTTGACATTGCTCTGTTTTGTTTCGTTGAGGGTCATGCAAGTTTCTCACGTCAAATTCAGAGTCCGGATACCAAATACAGTAATGGGCCCCCTCCCATGTTATGGTCAAAATCACAGATAATATGACACTAGTTTATATAAAATATACACTTAATTATAAGACAAAGTCTACAAGTGATAGGCTAATTCTTATGTTGTTTTTTTTGTTTTTTTTGGTTTAGATCTCAGTCCGGACCTCTTTGACAACCGAGGACCAACTGTCCCTTAAGGGGCCCTCGGGTCAAGTCCACTGGAGATTATTAACTCATTTCTAATAACTTTATTCCTCTTTTTAATTGCCTTGGTATGGAATAGTTTTAAGGATTGCTCGTAATTCTTCTTTCTAGACTAGCTTTTCTTGGTATTGAGTTTCTAATTGACAATTATATTTTTTTATTAAATGTACCTGGTTTTTATAATATTTTAAAGAAGAACTATATATACACGATTATATCCTACAGCAATAGTTACTTTCATTAATTTACTGATTTTAACATCACTTTTACATTTAAAACTTAAACCATTTCATGTTATAGCATTTAAATATTTACTTTAAAAAAATGTGCGAATAATTTACTTACATTATTCTTTCTTTTCTATTCATATTCGGAATCGATTGATACAGGTTTTATTTATTTATTTTTTTCCCTCTAGTTGGTCTGTAATTATCAAAAAAAAAATCAAATAAAAAAAAATTACAAACATATAAATTATGAGAAAATAATACGATAAAATTTAAGGTTACTAAACTTTTTAAAGCATTTTTAAAGCACTTTTTAAAGCTGAAAAGTACTTCGCCAATTGCCTCTGCAAATTCACCTCCGAGTTTACAAAATAACAAAGGAAAAGTATCATAGACGGTAGTTTCGAATCAGACAAATGAAAGCATCGATTGTCCTTGTATTTCAGTTGTAAATGTGAAATGTCTTATCTTTACTTTCTCCAAAGAATATTTTCAAAAAAATATGAAGAAAATGTTAAGACTTGAATGAATGCAATAAACAGTCCCTCTCGGCAAATGTAGTTTTCTACGCATCATCAATCATATTCATTTCTTTTTTTTATTTTAAAATTTCCTAATAGACCTCTTTCATGAATTTAAAATGTAAATCAATGATAAAAAAATATCAATTGATACCATGATAATTTGTCTCAGAAATTATTTAAGCAGCAATTCCAGTCTACATTTTTCCAATAGATCTTGGAGACGATCCATAAGCCTAGAGCGATCTTCAGTAGAAAATGGCTAGTTGAATGAAAACCTGATTCGTTTTCCGGTCTGTTGAGTCGGAGTTATTTGTCTTATAGGATCTTTTTAAACTTCAGAACTGTTAAATTTAGATTTTTGAAGTTACTTTTCTTTATTTATTTTTTCGTTTCCTTCCATTTAATAAAACTCGAAATGAATTTAAAGTAAGTAAATTTACTAACTCCGTATTTGGATTTGAACGATGTATCACATTTTACGCCAAGCGAAATTCAGAGGAAAATTAATTAAAGATAAAAGGAGATACAATTTTTTTAAAAAAAAATGATAGATTCATGATTTACCCTGTCAACACAATACATATCTTTTTGTAACATTTAAATTAGTTATTTACATGTTTTTAAGAATCTGTAATACAATAAGAAGGAAAACCATAACTTAACAATAATTGTAACAAGCAATTCTTTTAAAGCGATTACTAAGATCCTGCTAGCGATAATCTTATGTTAAGAACTTTATCGTAGACTTGAAATAGAAAGAAAGTGTTGGTTCTTGTATTTCTTCCCTCTAAGATGATACGACGAGTGATGGTTTGTATTTCACTTGGGACATTAATGCTGTGAATAGGAAATAACGAAAAGTTCCATCAAAACTTAGAATAAAATTTCCATTCTATTGTTGTTGCTTTTATTTTATTTTATTTTATTTTTCATTTTTAGTTTGTTTTTTCTTTTCACATTTATGGGAAATGGAAATAAAAATGGAGCTAAAATCTCTGACAAAGAAGTCAAAACAGACGCTTAATATTAAATTAGTTCAGATAGAAAACTTTGTATTCGGTTTACATTTCATTATCTTGTCTCTCCCATCCACAAATACTAAATGGTTTAGACTCAAACAACAGAAAGAGAGGGATTTTTGCAAGTTTAAAAATGGGTCAGGAACTTCAAGAAAATTCTAGATTGAGTGATTCATTCATTTAATGTTTAATTCTTGATTAAATTGGGAGATTTCATTTCCGCATAGGCCGGAGAAAAGAAGAGTTAAATAGAAAGACAGGAGGAGGTCTTTGGTTTATTGATCTTAGAATGTCTAGGATGAAATCTAATGCGAATAATGAATGGGACAATGTTTCACTGGATTGACTAATGATTTTTAATTTTCCCCAGTCGGAAAAGTTTGAGTAAAACGCAGTGCCGTAGCTAGAGGACTGGGGGCCCCGGGGCAGAGCCGGAGGGTGCGGGGCCATTAACAATCTTTTAAACAACCAAAAAAAAACGACAATCCTATTTTAATAACCAAAAAAAAAAAAAAAAATCCCCCTTTGTTCAGGGGCCCCTTTGCTCGGGGCCCCGGGGCATTGCCCCGCTGCCCCGGTGGTAGCTACGGCCCTGGTAAAACGATTTCATTCATTGGTGCTGTTTATCTACAGAATGAATAGTCAGTGTCGTTTCTGGTATGTGTCTGACCCAGTGAAAAACCATTGCATTAACCCCCTTTCATGGAGAATCAACAAGAAGGGTAAATTGCCCTGAAACTTTTTTGAATAGCTGTTATTATTTTTTAGCTACATCCAATTACTCACACTCATTACAATAATTTTTTTTTACTTGTTTTGAGGGATTTTTTTTGTTTTTACATCAGAGCATGGAAGATATAGTAAAATCTACAGAAAATCAGAGGGAATTTGAAATTATACTCATTGTCAAAATCGTTTCTGCCCAGAACGGATGATCCGGCATAACTCGGATCACAGCTAATTGTACGTCACCGTCACTGGTAATTGTGCCACCGATTGAGTTGTGCTGCGATTCCCGGCTGAGAACTGCCGTCAGGAGCATTATTATCGTTACGGCTGTGGTCTTGTGAATTACCGTCATATGATCGCGGCTTCTTTTACAATCAATGCGGTTGTGGAGTGCAGGACTCTCACCAAGTGGATTTGTGGCGCTATTAAGCACAATCATCATTTAGTTCCAATTGTCGACACCAGGTTGCTATGTGGCGCTATTGTGCAGAACAATATTTGGTTAGTTCTCATTTTCACCACGAGATGCATATGTGGCGCTATTCAGGGATTTCACCCCATTTCAAACGTTGGGTGGTGTGTCCAGGTTCCAAGGTAACCCGTTTTTTCCGCATGGTCCTAAAGAGTTTGGTCCAGATAGGTCAAAGGGACTAGGAGTGTATAGCAAACAAACAAACAAACACAAAACAACAAGCATCCTCTTATATATATGTATGTATGCATATATAAACTTATATAATTGGCTAATTTCGTCTGTCTGTCTGTAACTCGATGTAATTAAGCTATTAAGATAGATCCAAGGTTCTCAATGGTATCATTGACTCAAAAGTACTCAAATTGGATAAAAATATTAGTTCATTGTGTCATTCCATGTTGTTTCTATGAAATTTTATTCTTGGGAACTGACCTCGACAACTGAAATTCTAACAAAACATACGTTCAAAACCAAATAATTTTCTTACCACTGCATCCATTTTAATGAAATTTGGCATACTTACTCAGTTGTTTACGCTGATTTCGAAACTCAAAAGCATTTTCGCCGTTGAAGCTTCGTTCACAAGTTAGCACAGTATTTAGATTATATTTACTTTATATTTTGAATTGATAATAAAATGATTTTTCAGATTTTTTTATGCTTGTCGTCCGACAGGCTTTGCTGCTAGTATATATACATTACTAGCAAAAATACCCGTGCTTCGCTCGGGTTACAAAAACCCGATATGGATGACGAAGAAATTGTAATTGCGTGATCACTTGAAACTACGTATATTTTACAAAATATACGTCGCTACGTATATTTTAGATTTTGACAAAGATTTTGACTCAAGCGAAATTTCGTATTTCCAACTAAAGCACTTTCGGAGATATGTGTACCCTAAAAAAAAGTTTGTCCATGTTTATATCCCTTAGTCCGGATCCGGGTTTTCGTGATCTTAAATCAACAGCATTTAATTTAAAAAAATTAAGAAGAATATCATTTATTTAAAAATAAAAATAAAAAAGAAAAGAAAATTCACTGAAGCGTTTTCGGAGAATCGCAAACCTTAAAGAACGTTTACCCCCTCTCCCTTCCCGTTTAGACCCTTTAGGCCCCGACAATCGAAAATTCGTAGAATATGTATCTTTTCGGTATTGACAAAAAACATGCATGTGAAAATTTCGTGTTACCAACAAAAGCAGTTTCAGAGGTATGTGTACTTTCAAGAAAGTTTGCCCATGTTTTCACCCCTTAGTCCGGAACTGAGTTTTCTTAGTTCTAAATTAAGAATATTTAATTAAAAAAAATAGAAAACAAAAGAAAAAAAAAATCTGATCATAAATAAAGAAGTAAAGTAAAAAAAAACTGGAAAAAAGAAACAAAAAAAAGGGAAAAAAACAATACAAGAAAAAAAAAGGAAATACCAAAAAAAAAACCTAAATAAATGTTATTACCACAAGATGATTTGAAACCAGTAACCAAAGCTCCAGAGGCCAGCATTTAATCGCTGCCCAACAACTCTATTACAAACACAGAAGTGAGGTAATAAAAAATTATACAAAAGTGTGAGGGGATTAAATTAGGGGGAGGGAAAGATGCGACCATGTTTCAATTATGTTTCAATTATGCAACCTGTTATTTCCTCAAGATCCTAAAGAGTAATTCTGCAAAGTTTGGTCCAGATCGATCAAGGAGCCTAGGAGTGTATAGCAACCAAACAAACCCGCAAAATCCTCTTTTATATAGGGTGTTTCAGAAATACTTTTATATACTTTGAGGGCGGGTTCTAACACTAAAACAAGAACAAACGTCCATATAAATAAATGTCCGAAAATCCTGCTGTTTTCAGTTTTTAAAGAAAGAACATATTAACACATCTGTTAGACATTGTCAAGTGTTGAAACTTTCAGCAATTCATAAACTCTTAAGAAATATTCAAAATGTCCTCCTCGTGCTTCCACACACGCATGCATTCTTCGGATCATGGACTGTCGCACCCTTTCAAATACTCCCACACGTTGAACGGTTTCGCAGGCTTCCACGACACATTTTAAAGTGTCTCTGCATTAGGAATGTCTGCTGCATAAACCAATTGTTTGTGGTGGTCCCCACAGATAAAAATCCAAAGGATTGAGGTCCGGGGAACGTGCAGGCCATGGAACTGGTTCTCCCCTACCTATCCATCTGTCATGGCAAATATCAGCCAGTGCAAAGTGGCTAAAATGTGCTGGAGCCCCTCAGGCATAAACCACATGTTTCGTCTTAATTGCATATCCTGTAGCAAGGCTGGAAGAGTGTTCTGAATCATGTCCTGTAGACAGTGCCTGTCAGACGTGCTGGCAGAACATATGGACCTACTACAGTCACCTACAATTCCAGCCAACATAGTAATCTTAAACTTAATCTTAATCCTGGTGTCTAGCCTGAATTACACCATGAGGATTTTCAGACGCCCACAAATGTTGGTTGTGAAAATTTGTTAGTCCACCTCGTCCAAATGTTGCCTCATCTGTAAACAAGACCGAAGAGACAAACAACGGATTGGCAGTTTGTGCAACCGATTGGCAGGTTGTGCCATTGGTTCTCCCAAACCAAAGGCAAAAGTTCTCCCGTGGTGGGTAATCGGCAGGCGAAAGAACCTGCACACGTTGCAGATGATACGGATACAAGTGCATCTCGTGAAGTTCGGCAAGATTTTAGGACGGCCGAAGGACGGAAAAAATTAAAATTTTATATATATATCAAATAGCGAAATTATTAATTATTAAACAAAGAATTCTGGAAAGAGGCGCGTGCGTTATCTCGCGATCATGTCGCGACTTGATACATCCCTCCCTCTTGCGCCCTGTGTGCACAAGGACATTTTTGTCTCGCAGGTCATTCTCAAATGTCGGTTGTATTGAGTGGTGTCAATAAGGGTGGGGAGGGGGCGGCATTTTTTAGTTCTCGCCTAGGGTGGCAGAACATCTAGAAACGGCTCTGGTGAGCTGATACCCGGATCTTCTGCAACAACCTGTAAAATGCGTTCTTTCTGGTTAGGCGTACGACGACTCTTGGTCTTCCTCGATCCACAGTTCGTGGTGCTACGGATCCTGTCTCAGCAACATGACGATAAACAGCAGCAAATGTTGGATGATTCGGCTGATTGCGGTCTGGAAACGTCATCTGATACAATCGTGCAGCCTCGGTTCTTTACCATTCGCGGGACCGTACATAAAAATCATATCTGCCTGCTCACGAAATGAGTATCCTGCCATGGTTCAACGGAACATGTTTCAGTTAACGCACTGCTACACAACTGACACGTTGAAGACACACGAACTCACTACTACCAGGGCCGTTTCTACTTTAAGCAAGATAGATGGCCGCCTAGGGCGGCCGAAGGACGGAAAAAATTATTTTTCTATATCAAACAACGAAATTATTAATTATTAAATAAAGAATTCTGGAAAAAGGCGCGTGCGTTATCTCGCGATCATGTCGCGACTTGATACATTCCTCCCTCTTGCGCCCTGTGCACACGTGTGCACAAGGACATTTTTGTCTCGCAGGTCATTCTCAATTGTCGGTTGTATTGACTGGTGTCTATAAGGGTGGGGGAGGGGGAAAGGGAGGGGGCGGTATTTTTCAGTTCCCGCCTAGGGTGGCAGAACACCTAGAAATGTCTCTGACTACTACACAAATGTTCACCAATGAAACATGGAAACAAATCTCCTTGGCAACAACAAAGCGCTATCTAGGAGACAATCAATGTAACAGCAAACGTGAGTTGCTGGATTGTATCTTGAAACGCGTTGACCGTAAACTTTCAATAATAACTGAAAACAGTAGGATTTTCGTATATATGTTTGTATGGACTTTTGTTCTTGTTTTGGTGTTAGGAACCGCCCCCAAAGTATGTAAAAGTATTTATGAAACACCCTGTGTATATAGAAGATTATAGATATTATAGATGAAATAAGGTATATATAAATAGCAACATAACTATTTTTTTTTTAATCTTGTCTTTTTTCTTTGCTTCTAATAAACTTATTAATACGCTTTTCTCTTGTTGTTTTGTTAATATTATTAATAAAATAGAAGCCAAGGGCTGAGCAATGAATAAACAAAAATGTCTTTCTGATCAGAGGGAACGGTTTCTGCATTTGTTATCGGAGAGGGCGGTTCGGGCTGATGAGTCTCAATCAGGACGAAAGACTGTTCCCGATTCCCTCTGATCAGAAAGGCATTTTTGTTTATTTATTGTGCAGCCTTTGGTTTTGAATAATTTTTCTCCATGTTAAACGTCTTTACTTGGATTAATATAATTAATACTTGAACCCTTAAAATTTATTGATAAAAATTCTAAAAAAGTAATGTTATAATTATTTAATATCATTTATCATTTATAATTTTATAGTATATCCTTAAATGTTTCTGATAACCAAGTTTTATAAATTGAAGTACTTATTCTGATAATTGTTTAATGATCATAATATTTTTAATTTTTTTAATTAAAGTTATTTTAGTTCTAATTTCATTTATAAAAAATAATTTTTTCGTCTGCAATCAGGCGGGTCAGTTCCTATGTTGAGTGGGTATTGATATACAATATATCTATTATACAAAAAGTCCAGCTCTTTAGAAATGGAGTCGTTTGCATTCAAGGTGGAATCAGTTCATTCCTTGAGTGGATATCAAAGGGATTAAACAATAAAGAAAAAAAAAAAACCACTTATTTCTGGAAGCACATCAATGGAATATGAGATTTACGATCGAAATCGAACATTCTTTTTGAATGTTCAGGGATTCCACGAACTTCCTTCAGTATGTGTCCTGGTGTCTTCAGAGAACAATGGGTTTCTTTATATGAAGTCTATGGGCTTCATTATTACAATGCAGGGCTGTTGTAGTAGGCTTCATTTTGCTGAGTTACAGCTCTGTCGTGTTCAGCTAAGCGGATTTATACTTTTCGTTTGGTCTCTCCTCTTTACAGACATAATTTTTTTTTTTGCTATTGATTCATCTCAATCCGTATATTATATTTTTAATTTCATCACATAGTTACCCTTTGTTCGGTTTCTTATCCTCCAAATGTTTTTCCAGAATATTACCAGCTTTGCATGCAATTTTTATATTAGAAAGGCCTTAACTATTGGATCAGGTCATTATCCAACGGAACACTGACAAATTTTCTCTTATTTTTGCTAATCATTAAAGTCTTGATTCATAATTAGGGCATTCCTTTCCTTTTTACATCTCTTAATTGGTATGTTATCATATTTACATGGATCGAATTCTTTTTGTTTTGTTGATTTCGTTCTTTTTGATGGATGCTCTCTTTTTACTTGCATTTATACGAGATTTAATTTGCATGAAATTCGTGTGTTTTAAGTAATACTGGATGACGACGGTTTTCTGTCCTCCACCAGAGAATATAAAGAAATACTAACTACAGTATTTGCTTGAGAGTTGGTCCCTCAGCCCACATATATTTTTGAAGTACTCCATGAATACTTTCATTGCACAAAAGGGCACTGAAATTTGAAAGATAGAGGTTGCATCCTCTCCTTGTTTGTGAAAAAGAAACAAAATTATCGGGTTGTTGTAAATTCAGATTTATATCATGGGGGGGGGGGGGAATCGACAGATTTGTTTCAAAAATTTATCATTGTATAGGGAATCTATCTTTTATTTCTTTATTTCATATTTATTACATATAAAGTGATCGTAATTAAACTTACCTGTAACCAATAAGCAGAAGGACAATAAAATTTGTTTACAGACTAATCAAAGGACGCGAAAAAGGATCAAACAAAAAAAAAACAATAAAAAGGGATAAAAACGCACAACAAATAAAATCACTGAGCTACTTTTGGAATATTTGACATCGGGAATCCAGGACAGTCTGTTTCGAGGTTATTATCTCTCCTCAGCTGGATTCACCCAATGTCTGCAGCTCAGTAATATCAAAGAAATATAAACAAAAACACAAGTAAACATAAGAATGGCCCTTCGTATAAAAATACATCAAAATTAAATAAACAATAAAAAAGGGCAATTAGTTAATCCCCGCCAGTCAACTGCTGGCTTATGAAGGATTAAACTATAAGAAAGACATATACATAATGATAAATTTAACGTGCGTAGAAACATTTCACAAGTAATAAAAAGAAGCACTTGCATTGTAGCAGAGTATAATAATGATTATATCTAGTAAATGCCGATCTTATCAGCTATGAAGGCTATCACTTACCGGAATGTGCTTTAATTGTGAAGTTTTTTTGTACAAAAATCATTGTTAATGCTGTGGCTGCTGTTGGCAAATTTCGCCGTCTTAAAAAATTATGCCACGGATCAAAGTATGCACAAGCTTTGAGAAACATGATACGTCGATTCGAGAAAACAGGATCTTTAGGAGTTCAACTTCACAGAGGGCGCAAGTCTGTCACTGTAGAAGTCGTTGAAGACTTCTGTTGTCGGACAGTCAGTGACTCATGTTTCTGGTACTAGTGCACGTGTAGTAAGACGTATCGTATGGTACAGTTTGGAAATTGCTGTGACAGATAATGCATGTTTTTCCATATAAGATCAACCACAACTCCCCCGCTGCTTGCTGCCCAAAAGACCATCGACTTCGATCTTGCCAGAATGGAAGTGTTGCGGCAGTGGAACGTTCTTTTAAGCGACGAGGCACATTTTTTTCTTAATGGAACAGTTAACACCGAGAATTGTTGCATTTGGGCCATGTTTTTTCTAGGAACTTCCCCTTTACTTTCCTAAAGAGACCTTTCTAGTGTGGATTCACTTCCACATTTATCATAGGACCATTCTTCTTCGAAGTTGATCCTAATGACACTGTGGCATGTTCTGTGACGGCCCTCAGACATCATGACATGCTCCGAAATTTTTACGTACTCCAATTTCAACAGCGACACTGCCTTGCGTCAATAACTTTTATGCAAGATGGTGCACCCCCAAATACACTCATTTCCAAAACTTAAACACGGAGCGGCAAAATGCGAAAAAATGGACAATCACATGCTTTGATTGACTTGAAATGCTGCAAGTAAGTAGCTCTATGTTTATTCATGAAACAAAACAAAGAATTACATACAGAGATAAACAAAATATTGAATTTTCGTAAATTATAAGATGACGTCAGATTTGCGTCATTAACAAAATGATGTTTAAATTCAAAACAAACAATAAAAACCGACATTAATAGAGCACCCCTCACCTGCATACAAAGTTTACAGCGTGTGATCATGCTTGTTTCGAGGTGATCAACCACCTTCGATTCCTCCTCTACGATTCCTGTACACGATTCCTCCTGTAGGGCAGTTTCCAAATCTCTCAGAGTGGTTGGAGGTGGGAAATGTCGACATACAGCACGGCCGAGAGCATTCCAAAGATTTTCAATTGGATTAAGGTCCGGCGAGTAAGCTGGCCACTCCATACGCGCAATCCCCTCACTCTCCAGAAAGTCGTCACGATGGCAGCTCTATGGGAACGCACATTATCGTCCATTAAAACGAAAGATGGGCAAACTGCTGCAGCGTACAGTTTCACAATGGGGTTAGGACTTCATCTCGATACCGTACAACCGTCACAGAACCTCGCCTGTAGATGTGCAGGTCGGTGTGATATCTCAATGAAATCCCTGCCCAGACCATGATGCTTCCCCCGCTTTACGCGTGATGTTCGGTGATGTTATCGGCCAATTGCGTGTGCCTTGTTCCCTCAAGACCCTTACACGCTTATCATCGGGTTGTAGAGCAAATCTGGACTCATCTGTGAACATAATGTTACCCAATCAGACATAGTCCAATTCACGTGCTGGCGGAACCACTGTAATCGTGCCCCTCTGGATTGGACGGATAAAGGAACACAAACTCGTGGTACCCGGGCGTACAGACCATTCATGTGTATCCTTCGACGAACAGTAGTTGCAGATATCGTCTTACCAATGGCCGGTACAACCATAGATGTCACACGTGTGGAGGTCGATCTTTGATTCCGCTTGGCTACAACAGAAATATATCGATCTTCCGCGAGAGTCGTAACCCTTGGACAACCGGCTACAGGTCTTCGGACAACTGTTTGGCTGGTTTGGAATTGTTTCCATAATCGTGAAATGACGGAATGATGAACGACGAAGAAACGAGCAACATCTGTTATAGACTGACATGCTTCAATGCGTCCAACAGCCCGCCAGTGCTCAGAATCTTCCATTGGTCTTCTGGAAGCCATAGAAACACGTCTAGCTTGAAAACAAATCGTACGAACGTTCTAAACACCTTTCATCAGCACCTACATGCAACTCCTGTAACCCTTCACAATGCAGGCTTCTTATACGACTGCCTGTTTTGCATATTTCTCGACGCGAAACCGTGATTGACTGTTACCTATATAATTTGCATACGTCCTTCTACCTTTGCAGTAAATTTCAGCTTCTTTAATTCAGATCTCTTACGGAAATTAACATTTTTCCTCTCCGTGCTTAACTTTTGGAAGTGAGTGTATTAGACTCACCGAACAGCATTGCTTGCGTCAACATTTCACCGATCACCGTGTGGTTAGTCGATCATTTCCTGTGGCCATCACGTTCTCCAGATCAGAATCCATGCGATTTCTGGTTGTGGAGCCATTTAAAGAATATGGTTTATCGTGGAAATATTGGTAATTTGACAGATTTAAAATTATGTTCCATGTGAGAAGCTTCACGGGGATGAGTCAACCTTTGTTCATCGCTTCACATCCACAAATAGTCTTTACATTGCTAAACAGACTGTGCAGCAGATATGTCCCGCACGGAAAGAAGAAATGCTTTTTGATTGTGTTTTTGTTGATTTTTGTTTGTTTTGTTGTTTGTTGTTGTATTTTTACTGTAAAGCGCCCCATAGGGGAACTTGTTGGATTTTTTTTTTTTTTAGCGTAATCTTTTTCCGCATCCTTTGAATAGTCTGTACACAAATTTTGGCTTCAATCGGCTTATTGATTACAGAGTGCTTTAATCACTTACTTTGTTATTACTATTAATAGTTGTCAGTTGCTGTAATTTACTTTGTAATATAACCGCAGAATAACGGAAACATTTTACCAACTAGCTCATATCAAACCACGTAATGTTGCTAAATTTCTCTTGGAAAATTTATAGGCGAATTTTTATTGCTTCGTTTTTCTAGACAGTCCTACTTTTAATGGATGGATTGTACGGATTTTTTTAGAAAAAATTCTCTCTGGAAACATTGTCAATGCAGAATAGCTCTTTGGCAGAAGCAGAAAAATAGTTTACATAAAATGTAGACTTAAATATAAAAAAAAGCCTAGAAGTGATATATTTTTTTTTGTTAAGACCTCAACCGGTGTTGAGGGACCCCCCCTCCCCCCTTGTGGCCTGAAAATAACGGATGGAGCGGAGTTGAGATTTTTCCAAGACGTTTCATCAAAAATTGTGGATTATCTTAGCAGTCGGACGATTTCATCCTGTACCTTAAATCCATGGGGATTGGTAAATATGTGTTACCATCCTCTAGTAGTTGGTTTCATGTAAAATATAGAATATTTTTTAGTTTGTCTCGTGATTGAAGACTTTTTCGTTTTACCCTTCGACTATTTATACAAACGAAAATAATTTATTGCTGATAAATTGTATAATAAAAAGGAAAGCAGTCAGAATGTATTTAGTGACTACAGAAAGTATTTTTGTTCACAGGTAATAATAACAGTAGTTTTGTTCTTAAGTTAGCTAAGCTTCAAATCAATGTAAAATTTGAAATTAAGAATTACTTATTATTTTGATAGAATTATTTTGATAAAGTATAATGAAATAGCAACCACAGCTATTTCTTTAGAGAAGAAAATGGGTTAAATAATTTGACAACAATTGAAAACTAGCATTTGTTTTGGAAACAGTGGAGTTAGGTCACGTACGAAATACCAAGTCATTATTAGGATTTATCGCTTTGTTTTTTGGAGTTATTTTTGAGGGATGAAACATCAAGGCTTAGGCTGAGCCGCAGCCATATTATTCAATAAGGTCTTCCATTTCTAAATCCACTAGAAATAAAAATGTCCACAATTATCGGCAATGAGACGCTTTAGAAGCTGGAATTAAAGAAATGTATTGAATTGAACAAAAAAATAAAGTAAGTGAAGACGTTCATCATTGAAATGTTCTAGAAATTCGTTCTAGTGTTATTTCATGTGATATTTAACATCAATGAAAATTCAATTCATTTTATTTTTAAAGCTACGTCATTAAATCCACTGTAATTTAAGTTTCTCAGCAATTTTGTTATCGTTTCTAAAACTGATTTTAAAAGAAAGATACCGAAGTTCTACCCTTTTGTTTCTTTTTACTTAAAAAATTATAATAATAATAATAGATAATGTTAGAAACTCACCTAAAAGCTTAAGTCGGAATTAGTTTTAAAGCCGCGCTACTAGAAATATTAGACTTGCAACGGAGATAAGTTTCTGTAATTGAAGGTCTATTTTACCTAACTGAAGTAGCATCAAAATTGTTGTTTTTGTTTTATTTTTATACGAAAATGAATTACTAATCCTATCATTACTATTTAAAGTCGATATTTTAATACTTTTGATGCTTTTCTTAAAAATTTATTTTATTTATTTATTTTTAATAAATGCTTTTCTTAAAAAGTTATTTTCTTTAAAATTTTCACACCATTGACTTATGGAAATCCAGAGCTGTTGGACTTTTACGATATTTATTTATTAAAACAATAATATTTGCATTTTCCAAGTGATTCTGTTTTTAGTTCATCAATAATTTCCTTTTTTGTTAGATGGAAAAAAAAAATTAATTCTATATAATTATATCGTTGGTTCATTGTCTTACTGAGAGAGACAATTCTGATCGAATTCTAATTGAAAGACTCTAAACAGTGCATTGTAATAATTAACTGATACTATTTATCAAAAAAATGGATCCTTAAAGTTTGGATATCCAAGAACTCAGTTCTGTTGCAACATTTGCTTTTACTTACTTATTTTTTCACCAAGTGTTAAGATTCTATAAATCACCAAAATAAATTTCACAGTAGGGTTATTTTTCAATTGGAAGGAACACATTCCTCTATCCGGGAATCTTATGATCGGTTTTGTTAACTAAAGAAACATAATATGTTCAATATTGAAATTAACTTTTTAAGTCTTTCTTATTTAAATCCATTAAATTATGGCAGAATTATAAGTTCGTTTACAATTTCATTTATTTTGCATCAGCTGCTCGAAAATAGATCTTTTAACTTGACATATTTTGAAGTACGAGCACTTAAGTAGCAAAAAGCACTTTTATTACAAAAGCCAGAAAATGGCTTTAGAGGAAGATTATATCTAATAGGTTCGCATCATGGATTCGTTTACAATAAGAAACACGAAGGAAAGGACATGGACATGATCTTATGATGGAACATTAATTATGGATATTTTAAAAACAGGTTAGAGGGAATCAATTATTTCAAAACTTTTATGAATAAGCTTTCTACTACTTAACATTCATTGCTTAAAAACAACTAAGTTCTGTAAGAATGTATGAAGTTGAACTTAAAAATCCTATTGATTAAATTATTCAACAAAACTTTTATCCAGTTTAAATCAATGGGGAGCTTGCAAAGCAGTTACTATTTGGTAATAATCAATTTTAAGTAAAAACCAGTTTTAACCAGTTTACGTAATGACAAATTATACGTGCCTAATAATTCAATGAAATGGTAGCTACGAAAGGCACAAAGAAACCAGAAAACATTTGGCACCTCCAGCTGTCACCGGAAGAGTCTGGAACTCTCTGAAGGACTCCACCGATGACGGACTCACAAGGTCCGAACATTCAAGAATCCCAAGCGGAAGCGGGAATTCACAAGAAAAATTCAAGAATAAACCAGTTGAAATTTAAAACATCTTAACCATAAAAATTCAATGTTTAGCTTTTTTAAAAAGAAACGACTCTTAACAAAACTTGTATTTTTTATTTTTGATTCTTATTTAATTTTTGTTCTGAATTATCAAGTTACACAAAGATTAGAGATTAAAGCAAAATTCATTGAACAGAAAATAAAAGAACACAAACAAACAAAAGAGTATCTTTTAGAATTGCAGTCGATCGAGTTTCATTAATTTCTTCATTTTCTGTTAGTTTTGTTTCTCTTATTCACAGAAGACAATTTGAAGAGAGTCATTCAGCCTCTGGAAATATTTAAAAACATGAACGATATCAACTTCAATTCCGTCCTAGAGAAAATTTTGAATCAAGAAGTAACAAACTCTATTAAATTTCAAAATTTCAAGTGAACTTCCCCAAAAAAAAATAGCAAAACAAAAGAATCTTGAACATTTTGATTTCTGTCAAAAGTAATTCTTTGAAGAATGAATGAAGTAAATGTGGTAGAAATAAACCATAATTTGTTATTAACTAATGAAAAGAAGATTTACCTGGAATTGTATCTATTGGTATTAGGATATTCTTCACGTTTTGTACTGCTCTTAAAAGCAGGTTTTTCTCTTTCATACGATATAGAATGAAAGACAGTCTGACGATAGATGTTCTTTTCTTTTTATTTGATTTTTATTTCCCATTTAATCCATTTTCCGACATATGAAAAATATTTGTTTCATTTTCATAGTGATTTTTTTTTTATTAATCTGTTTGTAAGTCCCATCTTTTCTATATTTTAAATATCCTCTTTTATACGTTCAGGCTACAACGGATTACGTACAAACACAGAAAGTCGCTCTTTTGAATGCAAAGTCTCAACTTCTTAATATTATTGAAGAATATTGTACAAAGTTATGTCATTTTCTAAGATTTTATTTTCTGTGGTAATTGTCAAGGGTCAAATTTACCTTCAAGGCATTGACACCCTATGATACAAAGAGCTACAGCTCCCATACAGCAGATTTAGAAACAATGGTAATGAACTCACTTCAGATCTCTTTTTCTCAAATAAGGTATCTCTCGTGATGGGCTGGATATAGAGGATTACTAAAACATTTTCTTTCAAAATCTTCTGCAGTTTTTCAGCCAAGGATTTCCTATCAGAAATTTCCGGGCTAAGCAAGTCCCAAATCAATAATTTCGCTATCCATTGGAATTCGTCCAGAGCCACTCACTCGTAGGAAGCTTTAACTTGGATATCGTACCAGAGCGGTACACTTTCGGCGGCGTCAAATCAAATTCAGTATCCATGCGCTAAATTTGTTTCATCATCACAGTATTGATGATTGGATGGTTTTTATTCTGACTTCAACTTATATTTTGAATTGCTTTGAAAATAATTTATTGATGTTGATACACTGGCAAAGTTTGTTCTAATAAACCGTATATTGATAATTTTAATTAAAACACACAAGAATGCCTTTTTGAGTCGAGCTGATACTCTGGGACGGCCGTTTCGAGCTTGTTAGGCTCTCTTCAGCCAGAGCTAATCAGCCAGTGCAAGACTCAAAAGGCGTACGAGGGGAGGAATTGAGAATACAAGATGGAGACAGTGACCTCTCAACAACTAAAACTAAGAAAATAAAAAAAATAAAAAAATAAAAAATAAAAATAATTTTAATTGATTTATATTTTTTTTAAAATAAAAAAATGCAGTTGTTTCGTCAAATAATAATCTTATTTACATCAAGACTTACTAATAATAATAGGCCGCGCGGTTGGCGATGTCGCTAAGACACTGGCCTCTCACCTCTTTGAGTTCCGGGTTCGGTTCTCATGTGGGTTTAGTTGATGGTGGCTATCCGCGCTGGGCAGGCTTTCCCGGGGTTCTCCCGTTTGCCCTGTATTTCTCACACCATCCTTTCTCCGTCTTTCTCTCCGTCTTTCCTTCTTTCCGTGGGATAGTACAAAAGATCTTTCAGGTCGACATGCTCGGCAGTCATGCCACCCACTTTCAATTAATCTAATCTACTAATAAGAATAACCATAAAAACTGAATAGCTGATTTAAATAATCTTGTATTTCTTAAAATCAAAACTTAACCTATAAATAAAATTTAACACAAATGTACTTATAAAATGAATGGAGCTTATTCACTCATTTAAAAGGTAATAAACCGGATCAGATTATCTATCGAGGTAAAATTACCTTTGAATTTGCTTCTTCGATTTAAATGCTTTAAATTAATATTTTTTTTTTTTTTTGCCAAATATAAGAATAGGGTTCCTTTCGTTTCCATTTCATTTTAAGTTTTTCTTTTTCTTCAAAATTTCCATTTTCAGTGCTGACAGGAAAACTCAATGTTATATCAGCCACATTCATTCCTTGATATAAATATATTATTCACCAAAATAACCACATATTCTCATGTTTATTATTTTGTTGATTACCTCCATTAAATTTTCAACTTGCTTTCATAAATACTTATCTTTTTTTCCTTTGATGGAACTTCGTTAACGAAGTTTCTATGGATCAGATTAACAAAACTAAAATAGTAATCTATTTTTAATTATGCAAAGGATCTATTAGATTAATTTGGTTCAGTAAGTCTTGATATTTCCTAATAATTGCATGTTGCACCTCGCAACATGTATTATATTATTTTTTATTAAATTTGCTAATTTATTATTGGTGTGTTCTGATCTGGTTATTTTTAAAAAAAAATTACTTTTATTGAAATTATTGAATAAGAAATTACAATTATTGGTTTTTTATTTATTTTCTACTTTATCAAATTTTTTTTTTTTTTTAATATTTTAACTTATTGGCTTTATTTTTGTATTTGATAGATTTTAAAGATGGCTTCCAATGATGCACCTAAGACGAGCACGTTTGATTTTGGTCAGGAAGGAGCCAGTCCTGATGTGGTTGTGATTTGCAAAGGACGACAATTCCACGCCCACAAGACAGTGCTGGTGACTGGCAGCCCATATCTCCATCAGTTGCTATTACAAGCGGGAGAACAACAACAGTCCCAAAAGCAGATTGTGCTCAACAACGAAGACCCAGAGGCTATGTCAGCAGCCATCCGCTTCCTATATACAGGTCAGTTGGAAAATATTGACTTACCAACCCTTGAAAAGCTTGTTCCACTCGCAGAAAAGCTGCAATTGAGAAGCCTAACCAAAAAGAGTCTTGATAAGCTTTTGACACCATCCCACGTAAAAGATCCCCAATTTTCCTTTCTTCGCATCGTAAACATAATAGATAAACTTGGTGTTTCGGAATGCACAAGCACTATGGTGCGGTTTCTACAGCAAGAGTTCGATTCGGTGAAAAATCAAAACGATTTCTTACAATTCAGTGCTGATTGGCTGCTGAAAGTCATCCTGAGTCCTTACTTTCATGTTTCAGACCAATCTTCTTTCGTTCAAGCAATTATGCGGTGGGTGATGTACGATCCTGAACAACGTGGACCATACTTAGGTACCCTTCTGTTGCCAGTCACTATGAATAAACAGGTTTTACAAAATTTGCGAAGCCAGTGCGCTGAAAATAACCCAGGTGGCATTATTGATCAGATCTTGTCACTGAACGCACACGAAACTGAAGGTCCCCTTCATAGAGGAAAAGCAGGGCTATTCGATTCTGCAGATTCCAAACTAAGAAAAGGATCAACTGCTGCCGCCACAGTCACTGCACAGTTACGAGATTTAATCCGAACGCATTGTTATGACATTCGTCCCGGAGGAGGAATTGTAGATCGTATTCTATCTACTTCTCTACCACAAGAGCAACAGAGACATGTCTCCCCTGATCATCCTACAAGACAAATAACTGACCATTCATCGGCCACTGAGAGACATTCCGTTCTGCAAAACGACGAGATCATTTCTGAGGGTAAAAGAGGAGCAGAGCAAACCTTAGCCAGTTCGCCCGTTGGTTCCTCACCACCTCGGTCCCATCATCCATTTGACGCCTTAGCAACAGCGCCTCTCAATTATCCAATGCACCCGAACTGTAAAAAGGTGAAGTTCCGAGTGATAGGTTACAATGATGCTGGTTCTTCTGAGTCGCATTATATCCTTCACGAATATTGCCCTGATAAGATGTCCTGGGCACTGCCACTGTTACTGCCATTGACAGCTCGTCGTGATAACATTGTTGTTTTAGGGAATGATGATGAGATGTTTGTAATCGAACCGGGTCGCGTTATTAAGTTTAATCTGTCCACTCATCAGAAAATGAAGCTGCCAATGATGTTACTGCCTCGTACGGAGCCCGGGTGTTTATTCTACGATGGCTGTCTGTTTGTTGTGGGCGGTGTAGCCTCAGGCAAGTGTCTGAAGGAAGTCGAGTTTTTCAACACCACCAAAAACAGATGGGAACAACTGACATCAATGCATGTACCACGTCGCTCTCCCATTGTTCACGGGGTTGGCAAGAACCTGTTTGTTATCCTTGGATCCGATTTAGAGAACCATATTGCAACACTGGAAAAGTACGACGCAGAGGAGAGCATCTGGACCAGAATTGTAACTCCAGTGGAAATCATGAAAGCCACGGCTAATTTCTGGTTTGATCGTTGGTACACGGTGGGACTGGCCTTCGACTTTTACGATCAACAGCGGCGTTTTGTTTTCTCTCCGGACACTAATACGTGGACAGAAGAGTTTTTGTTGGCTCCGTTCACTCGAGAAAACCCAATAGAAGATCTTCGCTTCGATCAAAAAGGTTTAACACCAGAAGCTCTTATGGAATCGTCGCGATGTCTCAAAGCTCAACTCCCCAAACATGCAGATATCAAGGGAGTTATTAAAACTAGACAAGGAAGGATTCTAATGACAAATGATGGATCACTGTGTTTGTATTGCCCAGATACTAAAAGAGTTCTTTCCAATTTCAAAACCTTCAATTTTCCAATGCTAGGAAACTTTAAGTTCTGTATTGGATTTGAAGCAAAATAATTGACAGAAATGGAAAATTGAACACATATATTGGAGAAGGAGGAAGATATTTTACTAAATTTTCAGCTTATAAAGTACTTTTTTCTCAATAAATTTCTCAATAAAGCTTTCTTCATTATAGCTGTTGAATATCTGTTTTGTAAAGACCTTAAGCATCAAAAACAAAGTGAACTTCAGAAAATTCTATAGAAACTAGGTGTTGGTCAAATAAATAACATTCATATGATTTTTATGAAAACTACAGAACTGAGCCTAATTAGAAAAAAATGCTTTATTTCAAAGAACTCATAGTAAAATTCTCCAAAATTACCTTGATAGAAATTATAAATAAGCACTTGAGAAATAAACGAACATTAAATGAAATTACATTTTCCTAAATTTGTTACAGTTAAAAAGAAGCAACATTTTTCCTGAGACATTTTTAATTATAATTTGGCTTATATTATTGTTATTATTATTTCTTCGGAAGATGAATAACAAAAATTTCATTGTAATGTAAATTAATTCTTGGAAATTTTTAAAATTAAAAAAAAATCAAAAACGCACATAAGATTAGTTCTGGTTTGTTTGTTTGTTTTCTTGCAAGATTTAAAACATTTGCTGTCAACTCGTTTCTATTCAAATCCGCTCAGAGGATAAGATGACAACTTTAATTCTAATTTACATCAATATTTTATCATCTTTCGATTAATTAGGGATTTTTAAACAAATACACATTATTATTTATTTAATTGTTCTGTAATAAATTTGAAAAAATCAAAAACGAAAGAAAATTCATCACAATTTATCCAATATAAAATACAGTAAAACCTCGTTAAGTCGTCACTCAAGGGACCGAACATTTTTGACAACTTAAGCGGAGTGGGCATTTTTGAAAAAAAAACAAAAAAAAAACACTGAAATACAATATTTTTATGAATTGCTGTAGGATTCGGTGAGAAAAACAAGATTTTCAGAAATCAATACATGCAAATGAATGAGTGGAAAATAAAATTAAAAAAAACCACATTTCATACTTACCATATTTTCTTTTCTTTTACTGGCATTAAAATAATCCAACAGTGATGAAGGTGCTGATTACTGGAAATAACTTTCTTTTCTAATATACATAAGGCTTTAAATTCTTCGTCTATTGTACCTTGAATGGATGTTAAGTACTGTCAAACTTTCTCCTGGGCTGCGATTGTTTCTGTCTTGTTCGGTGGGGTTTGATCCATATTCTCGACATCGCTTTCCTCACTTGAACTGTTTTGATTTTCTTCCAAAAATTCAGATGTTAAAGCTTTTACAGTCGCTTGTGCGCAGATTGCGATGTCGTTATCAATGTTGATAAACGCATTAACGTCATTGACGCTGCACCCTTTTTCATTTGCGATTTGCAGCTAAGTCTCTAATGGTTATAAGGCTTTAAATTCTTCGTCTATTGTACCTTGAATGGATGTTAAGTACTGTCAAACTTTCTCCTGGGCTGCGATTGTTTCTGTCTTGTTCGGTGGGGTTTGATCCATATTCTCGACATCGCTATCCTCACTTGAACTGTTTTGATTTTCTTCCAAAAATTCAGATGTTAAAGCTTTTACAGTCGCTTGTGCGCAGATTGCGATGTCGTTATCAATGTTGATAAACGCATTAACGTCATTGACGCTGCACCCTTTTTCATTTGCGATTTGCAGCTAAGTCTCTAATGGTTCCGGGTCGATGATGTCTTCGCTGAGGATTTCTTCTGATCCTGCGTTTGCTATGAACCCTGCATGTCGGAAACAATTCGAAACACTCTGTAATGAAATGGAACTCCAACTTTTGTGCACATAGTTAATCGTATCTAAAACCGAAACTTCTAGCTTTTCGTTTCTATCCAATGCTTTTATCATGTCCTTTACAGGCATTTTTTTATACTTTCGTTTAAAGTCAAGAATTATCCCTTGGCTGAAGAAGTGCAGTTACATTTGGAGAAAGAAAAACAATTTCGATCGCTTTTAAATTTTCGGGGCTTACTCGCTATGAAATGAAATCACACTCAGTAGCGGTCAAGAAAAACGTTACACTTGACAAGAGTCGCAGCGAGAAGTGTGTAATTTCCCAAGTGAATTTCGCACATGGAAATTCCCCGTAAAGGCTAGACTTTCTGAGAGTGAAGGGGCGGAGCTGAAAAGATAGCAGGCAAAATTAAGAATAAAGATGCTTTTCGCCATTTTTGAGGGTGACGAGTTATCCGGAGTAGAATTAAATTTGGTGACGAGTAAAAGAGGTTTATTTAACATTATTGTCTATAAGACCTTGTCGGGACCAAAGAAAACGACGACTTAAGCGGAATGACGACTTAATGAGGTTTTACTGTAGTTAAAATAAAGCCATTCTTTGAATCTGAAATGTTAGCAACATCTTTATCTCTAAACATTTCATCAGAAAAATAACATTTATTTTGTAAGGATTGGAATAGAAGATATTATGGAGTCTAAAAATACAAATATTATTCCATTTTTTTATTTTTTGCACATGGTTTTTACAGGACCATCTCACAGTAAATTTTTCCATTTTCATTCAATCTAAATATATTTTCTGTGGTTTTCAATAAATGTTTTCCATTTTCATTAAATGTAATTTTAAATGTTTTCCGTAAACATATGGAAACACCTTGGTTATTTCATTTCCAGTTGTCATCTTTCAAATACAACAAACAATGTTTATTTTTCATTTCGGTATCTAAGTTGAAAAAAAAATTGCTGTAAATTAACTCCTTTATAATTTTAATATAAAATACATCTTATTCTGTAATCGAAAAAAAATTAATAATAAAGCCAAAGATGTGTGTTAAATTCAATGAAATATTTGCTTAAAGTTAAAGGAAGAACAAACTAATAATTTGTATTACAGTTACCTAACAAACAAGGCAACATCTAAAAAAAAAAATTAAGAGATTTATTTTTTGGAGGCTGTAGTATTTTTAGCTTATAGCATTTCAGATTGTCTTAAAAGTGTTATTCCATGCCAAGTGTCGTAAATTTGAAGATGGTTCCTGCTCGACCGTCTTCAATTTTGTTCAAATTTTATGTGGAGATACATACATGGGTTTATGAAGTTCTTCTTCCTATAGTAGGGTTGGGCCACTAGGACCTTTTTCGTAGAGGTCACCTACAAAGCACGAAGTCCGTTCTCAGAATGTGCAAAGTTTGGCATGATCTTATTTCACAACCTTAAGTACCTAGTGCCCTGAAATTTCGTACACTTGTTCAACTTTTTATACACGAGAATGGTATTGTCTAAAGCTTATAAATGAATGTATTTTTCACAATTAGGTTTCAAAGTGGTCATGAAAAGTCATCGCGAAAAATTTGATCCATCCTTTGGCCACCTATAATTTAAAACAAAAAAACTCCCTGTTCATTAATCATCTGCATGTCATAATATTGCGCAAGTATTGCTTACTTGATGTATCCCTATGAATATGTCAAAAAAATTTAAAAACCAAATTTGACCTATGTTTAGAGTCAAATATCTCCCAAGGTGTCA
The DNA here is from genome assembly GCA_023159025.1 of Thereuonema tuberculata. NCBI lineage: Eukaryota > Metazoa > Arthropoda > Chilopoda > Scutigeromorpha > Scutigeridae > Thereuonema > Thereuonema tuberculata. The sequence continues at coordinate 2,089,105 of JAFIDM010002131.1, forward strand.
CCTCCTATTTTCTTTTCTGTAGTTCCAGTGGAAAGAGGCGATTATTTTCTTCTAGAAATCACTTTTTCCCTTTTGGTGTCTTTCCATTTAAGGACTGAAAACAAAGATCACGAACTTTGTTATGCGACTAGAATTTTATTAATTAAATGGCCAAGTTTATCATTGCTACACAAGAAGGACCCCATTACCAAAGCGTGAGATTTGGAGCACTTGTTAACTTTTTGATGATGAATATGAAAATTATAGCCAAAGTTCGTAGAGCTGTATACTTCTCACGTTAGCTCTGGAAGTAACCATAAAACTTAACCTTGACAAATTGAAGTTAACTACATTTGTAGTTAATTCATAATTTTAAAACAAAAAGCTTTGGTAACTTGTTGCTTGGCCCATTCATCAATATGTCTCAACATTATTCACATAGCAGTTGCCGTGTTGTTGAGATATTTACCTCCAAATAACGGGTCAGAATTGTAACGAGCATACATGTATCATTTGACCCTGTAATACATGAATCCACATTTGATCAAGTGGCACAAATTGGTGATTTATTTTCATGTGCCAGCAACCAACCTCTTAGAGGCTTAGAGGCTTGGCTACATATCTGAAAAGAATCGAGAATAAGTTTTGTTACATCAGTTAATGTTTCACAAAGATGAGAGGAGGGCTAAAGGCTTCCAACTGTTTCAAGCCTACCTTTCACGGCGTTAATGGGAATATGCAGTGGACATATCAATAGAACCTCCTCTTTAGGGAACAGCACAAACCTTGAGGTTACCCATCTGATGAGAGGCTGTATCAATCAGAGTTACTGTGTCCTGGTCAGCATCATGTTCAGTGCGTCATCCAGATAGTTAAAAAATACTAAAATGAATAAAGCTAAAGAAAATTGAGTCCATTAATTAAAGTTTATACAACCTCGACTACTCAAATAACCATGTAAATAGGAAGATGTTGCTTCTTAATAATAGGTTGTGCGCTGCATAGGTTGTCCTACTCCATGTCCGGACCGCCTTCCTTTTTCTTAATATTTTTAAGAAGGATTTTTACTTAGGATCAAAGCCTAAGGTTTTCGTATGATCCTAATCCTAAAGTTGGTTTCTTTATTTAGTTCTCAAATCACATCATCCTAAGATTTCATCGCAGTTCAAGAAGGTTTCCGTAGAAGGAAAAAAAATCACATTTAATGAGTCCCTGTTCGAAAACCTCTAGATTTAGACAAATGGTTCTAATTTGGAATATTTATTGTTAATTGATGAATAGACCAAAACAGAAAAATCACGACTAAAAGTATTTGAAAAAGATCAAAATGCGATATATTTAGTGAAAATCCAAGAAGGAAATATCTGATTCGGAAGGAATTAGTTGTTTGTTAAAATAAGAAATATTTTACAAAAGCTGATTTCTTCATTCTGATTCAGTCATTATAATTTTTTTCTTAAATTAAAAATAATGAATAATAAAAGGTTTTACAAATCACTTGAGAATAGGACTCAAGAAATAGGGAGTTCAGAAACATTGTGTGAGATTTAATTTTTTTTTTTTATATTTTATAATTGACATTGTGCTCATATGATTAGATAAACTAATAAAAATAATAAAATGTAAGTTTCAAACATCACGAAATAACATTTTTATTAGTTATTTTAATTAATTAATTTTGATCCTGTATAGTTTTGTACTCGTTGTACCTTTCACTTTCTCATACTTTTTTTTTTCTTGAAATAAATAAATTAAAAAAAAAAAATGAGAAATTGATTGCATCACTCTTCAGTCGTTATCTTTTGATTTAGAAGCTAGCGTTATTATGTAAATGGGAATTTCTAAAGAAATAAGTTTAATTAAATGGAAAGGAAAGTATATTTTTCGTTCTTCTGTCGTAAAATTAAGTTACCTAAAACTCTTTGTAGTCCAGGGAAATTAGACATTGACCCGGACATTTGAAATATCAAGCTGAAAATTGGTAGAAATGTTAAGAATAGTGTTCTGATTGATATCCCAAAATTCCCAAAAAATTCATCTTGGGGAAAATCCGCCATTTTAAAAAAACCGCCCCCATCGTGGATATTTCGAGTTTTAAGCAAAGCGACTGAACCGAGCGTCTGAATGTATTCGTTTTTGCGTCAAATTACGTAATTCAGGCTGCATTACCTTCCGAAACACTAAAAATTAATAATTATAGACCAATTGTGGTTCTTGAGAAATAATAATAATTATGAAAATGCGACAAACGAAAATTGATCTAAAATTATAATAAATGTTATTATAACATAAAAAAAATAATCAAAGAAGACTTCATAACAGAAGGCGTGAAATATAGGCATAAGCAGCAATAGAAATACATTATTAAGGGTAAAAGTTAGGTAGCTTGTTTCGTGTTATAACTGGAGCTCGACTGCCTGTTCACTAATCTGCCTGGCCAAAATCTTTGACGGTAATGCAGGATCTGAAGAAATATAACCTGTATTAGCGTCAATTTAAGACAAGTAAAACAGTGTTCTTTAAATTTTGTAGGTATTTAACGTTTCTACGACAACATGTCTGCCAAAGGTTCAACGTTGTCATCGCTATCCGAGTTAGAGCAGTCCATACGTTTTGTGCAGCCATGTCCTGGGCAGTAGCCGCACATACATGCGCAAGGAAAACCGTTTCTTCTGCACCTGCATCTCTTCTCGCAACCACAGTTACAGTTGCCGAATATGATATTCAGTACCCGCTCCGGTACTGGTTCTTCTTTAGTTGGAATGGGTGTCAGCTGAACTGCATGAGCCATCCATCCCCACTCTGCTTCCCGTAGGCGATTCCCCATCCAAACTGGAACCTAGAATGAAGCAAATTAAACATTGAACAGCCTGTTTAAAAAGCTGTCGTTGTTGATAAAAACCCTCCTAACTGCAGTTTTAAAACAAACAAAAAAAAAAAGATGCGCCAATGAGCAAGTTTTAAATTAGCCGAGTTTGCGCATGGCTCAACTCGCACAGTGTTTGGCTATCACGTAGTTCTCCTGCTTGGAAGAATTGTGGGAGACGTGTACTCAAAGAACACAGTGACCGAGATGGTAAACGGCCATGCCTACGCTCTAGCTGTCCGCGCACATCTTCTGATGCAGCTGTTGTTGGCGATATTCAGGATATATAAGACGCAGACTCTCTTCTCAGCGATCGCTTGAAACGAACACACTCAGACCACACTCTGGAACGACTTCGGTGGATGACGTTTTGTCGTCAGAGTACATCGTCCAGCCAGCAGAGTTGTTCGAAGCAAAGCTAAAAGCCCTCTTTTCATCTGGACGGCTCACTGCGAAGCAGTGGGTGCGATTCTTTTAAGATGGTTGGCATCATGCGTCTGTTTGTCAGAGCTGAACATTCTGGAGTTTGGGTTCTTCACTTGCTGTGTGTCCAAAGAATGATTCCGTATTTCCACTCTGCGGGACATCTCAGCTCGAGGATGTTATGACTCCCTTGGAGTTCCGGCAATTTGTTAAGGAAGGCTGCTTCACTGTCAGGAGATCTGCAAAGTTCTGGTTAGGCATATGGACCGATATAACTATAGAGCAAGTGTTGATGAGAAACATGAAGACGGCGGGTGGGCTCACACATGGACGTGGATTGACGGATAACGTCATTGCTCGATGGGTTTGTGCAATGCCTTCATCTGCACATGTAATCGACGCCACTGAAAGATTTTGTGGAGTCTTCGCCGAAACCTCCGACCAACATGTGGAGCTAAGAGAGTCTTCGCAAGTGAGAGATAAGGCAGACGTTCGCAAGATGGTAGACTGGCTCCAGTCCCACCATCCTTTTACCGACTCAACGAACCTTCTAATGTTCTTGTCTACCGGTATAGTAGCCGACGATACAGTTAACTGTGATGAGGCTCTCTCCAGTGGTTTGCAAGCAAGGAAATCAGTCACAGGTCAACGATTCAGTAAAGTCCACTTAAAACGAAACAACAAAGTCACGACTTTTGCCATTGCATCTAAAACGGCCAAGATCAAAGACACTGTCGTCGAAATCAACCCTAACCAACTTTTTCACCGATTGCTGTGTTGTGCGTGACGATGTTGACCTCGAGAAGTACCTGACATATGAACTTGCAGCAAGGCCTCCAGCGGTGTTTGACGGGATGTTGATGCGGAAAGGCACTATGTCTGGATTGATCAACGTTTTAGAAGAGATAGCGCCGTCCAAGACAAACTTTCCAGTGAACGCAGAGTTTACAGTTCCTCCTGCACCGGGTTGTGTGGGCGCGTCCAGGGAATTTCAGCCACATCTGTCTCCAGTATGTGAAGTACGTGGAAAATCAGTGGATGTAATACCACTTCTGCTCCGTTCTGAAAAGGCACAAAGGGATCTTTCAAGAAGTTCAAGCTTGTTTAAGGGAGACAGTGTCGGTCGTCAACTAATAATTCTAGGTTTGGATGGGGAATCGCCTGCCGGAAGCAGAGTGGGGATGGATGCATCATGCAAGTCAGCTGACACCCATTCCAACTAAAGAAGAACCAGCACCGGAGCGGATACCGAACATCATATCCTGCAACTGTAACTGTGGTTGCGAGAAGAGACGCGGGTGAAGAAGACACGGTTTTCTTTGCACAAGCATGTGCGGCTACTGCTCAGGACATGGCTGCACACATCATGGCTGCATGGCTGCTATCCATGACTAGGATAGCGATGATGACGTTGAACCTTTGGCCGACGTGTTGTCATAGTAACGGTAAATAACTGCAAAATTTAAAGACTACTTTTTACTGTTATTAAATCGACGCTAATTTAGGTTACAATTTTTCAGATCATGCATTACCAGTGAGTGAAAGATTTTCGACAGTGAGTGAACAGCCAGTCGAGCTCCAGTGACAACACGAAATAAGCTACCTAACTTTTACCCTTCATAATGTATTTGTATTGCTGCTTTTTGCCTGTACTTCACGCCTTGTGTTATGAAGTCTTCTTTGATTCATTTTTTTTGTATGTTACGATAATATTTATTATAAATTTAGACCAATTTTCGTTTGTCGCATTTAAATAAATATTATTTTTTCTCAAGCACCAAAATTGGTCTATAATTATTAATTTTAGTGATTAATTAAGTAATTTGGTGCAAAAACGAATACAATCAGACACTCGGTTCAGTTGCTATGCTTAAAACTCGACAAATCCACGATGGGGGCGGTTTTTTCAAAATGGCGGATTTTCCAAAGATGGATTTTTTGGGAATTTTGGGATATCAATCAGAACACTATTCTTAACATTTCTACCAATTTTCAGCTTGATATTTCAAATGTCCGGGTTCGGCCACTTTTTTGTCTAATTTCCCTACACTATTGTTTCTCAGACTGGGAACATGAGAAAATTTTCAAGAACACGAGGATATCATTTTGTTTGTGGGTGGTTCGAATTTCAAAACTCACGTTCATTGACGAAATGGAAACCTTTGAAAGCTTAGATTCATCGAAAACTATTAAGATTATCATTTAATTGACCCCAAGCTGAAAGAAAATATACACAAGGAAATATAGAAAAGATTTTATTTTACTTCGTTTCTAAAAAATAATATAATTGTAAGAATTAAAATAATTAATAAAGTAAAAACAAGAAATATTCGCCAATAGTGTTTCAGATTATCAGACAGCATTTTTGTATAGTAGGCTCTTCAGTTTAATTTTCATTGTAAGTTTAAAGTTAAACTGTACCGTAACAGGCCATGAAGGCTCAAGAGTGCGCGAGAGTTTTAGGCTTCCAGTTATTCTCGAACAACGGGACTAGTTGAGGTCAGTACGACGCGCTCCCGCTTTTAACCCCCGAGTATGGGAGATAGGGCTGAGTGAACCTTAGGATCTGTTTGGAAATTTTTCACTACAGCAGATGCAAAATTATGAAAGGAAAGATCAAAAAAGAATAAAAATTAAGAGATATCAACAGAATGAAAAGTATTTAGAATATATTTAACAATGAGAAGAAAAGAAAAATGATTTTTTGAAATATTTAATATTGCTGTATTTCAAGTTTTTAATTTATAAGAATTTCATATGAATAAAGTGCAATGATCTACAAGAATTAGAAAAGAGATAAAAAACATTTTAGATTTAGAAAATAGGGTCATGGAAAGAAAATCATTATTTGCTTTTGTCTTGAGGCATTTCAAGGAACCTCAGTTTTTATTTAGTCTTATTAAAATTTGTTATTAAGGTAATTTCTCTCAATCCATTCTTAACACCAAGTCACTACACATGCATTTCACGTCAGTATTGAAAGATTAATGCTGAAAAAGAAAAAAAATAAACAGAAAGAAAGAAAAGAAATTCTACGAAAACAAATTTAACAGTTAATGAAGGAATAAAAAAAATTAAAAAAAAAAAAAAAAAAAAATTCCAATGGTTCCGCCCGGGATCGAACCGGGGACCTTCTGCGTGTAAAGCAGACGTGATAACCACTACACCACGAAACCACTTTGCTTGACGTTGACTCCTTTATAAATATAAAGTCAAATTAGTAGTTATCATATTTTTCATTTTACTTCAATTTTTTTTATGATTCTTAAAAATTACCATTATTACTCAGACACGAAATTATTTTGTATTTCCTGTAATTATTACAAATTCTTCTAGTGTTTTTTTTTTATTTCCCATTTTATTCGACTGCCATCTGGTGGTAAGTTTTAGAAACTTTCTTCTACTTTAAATGCAATTAGCAGCATAAATAGGAATTTTAAGTCTTCTTTTTTTTTAATTTTCATGAATAACAAAAATCTTTTTGAAATTTTTTTTGAAATAGTTACAAAAAGTTATTTTATTAAGTTTGGCCAGCTAACAATTTCTAAAATCAGTTCCATTTGTTGCCACTGGATGTCGCCTCTTACCAGTGATGAGACGAGGTCATGGCTGTTTTTCTCCCTGTGAACTGAAATTGGATTTTGAATATTTTTCTAATTACTTTTATTTTTAAAAGTATGTAATAATTAGTGATTATTATAGGACACTACAAAACAATGTGTATCACAGCTGCCAGTTCTTTTTAGCTGGTGTTGGCCTTCAAACGCATCGAATTCTTCCCAAGAATCTAGGATGTCGTAATGTATCGGCGCAAAATATGTGCTGATCCAAGCAGTGCGGCTTTTTGGAGTTGACCGATGGAGATTTTGTCAATATTTAGATGTTGTAAGTGCTTACCAAGGTTTTTTGGTATAGCACCCAGTGTGCCGATAACCACTGGAACCACCACTGCCGGCTTATTATTATTATTATTATTATTATTATTATGAATACTATAATAATAAATTTAATATGAATCAAAAAAATCCCAAACAATGTTGGAACGAAATAAATCATCTATTAGGAAAACCACCCAAACAACAAAGCAATAACAACCGAGAACTTGAAAAATTCTCTGAACATATGGAAGGTCCTAACAAGCTCAAAAAACTGGCAGATAAATTCTGCACGTATTTTGCCTCTATAGGGGAAACTCGTAATAATTCATGTAAAAATACTATTATTAAAAAAAAGGAAAATAATACCATAGCAAATTCAATAGCAATATGTGGTCCATCTGAAGATGAGATAATATCAATTATTAAAAAAATGGACAACAAAAAATCAGCAGGATTTGATAACATAAAAACAAAAGATATAAAAGAAAATGAAATTTTTCCCAAAGTAATTACTGAACTAATAAATTTAATAATTGCAACAAATAAATATCCAGATCAATTAAAAATTTCCAAAATCATACCTATATATAACAATAACAGCTACCTCGAACTAGAAAATTATCGACCCATAGCAATACAATCAGCCATAAATAAAATAATAGAAAAATACTTCACAAATACAATACAAAATTTTATGAAAAAATACAATGTAATAAACAGTAATCAGTATGCCTACCAAACTTTAAAAAGCACCACAAAGTTATTAGAGAATTTCAGTGACCACATTAATGAAAAACTAAACAAAAATAATTTTATTTTACTTCTAACAATAGATCTTAGTAAAGCTTTTGACTTAATAAATCATGAATTGTTACTAAAAAAAATAGAACTAATGGGTATTAGGGGATCAACCCTTCAAATAATAAAAAACTATCTCAAAAACAGAAAAATTGTTGTAAACATAAATAAGAACGCCAGTAAAGCGAAAAAGATAAATTGTGGAGTACCTCAAGGCTCCAACCTAGGCCCAATCTTCTTCATAATGTTTATAAACGATCTCTTCGCTGAAATCAAGGATTGCTATATCTACATTTATGCTGATGACATTATAATCTATGCAATAAACAAGAATCCTATCAATGCAAGACAGGCTATTCAAAAAGACTTCATAAACATTCAAAATTGGATGCACGACAATAAACTCATAATAAATAAAAACAAAACAAAAGCTATTTTTATAAGACCGAAAAAACAAATGGCAAACTTTCAACCAAAGGTGTATTTTCATTCTCATTCATGTTTACATGCACAAAATGTAAATTGCAATTCTTGCTTCGAGATTGATACAGTAACAAATTTCAAATACTTAGGTATTACAATAAACAACCTCTTCACTTGGAACACACATATAAATATGCTTCACAAAAGACTAAATTCTATAATATATATTTTCTATCACATAAAAAATATTATACCAACAAAAATCAAGATACTTATATACTATGCGCTATTTGATTCCTTGATAAACTACGGGGTAAATATCTGGGCCAATACTAATAATATAGATCTGGACCACTTAAAAAACATACAAATAAAAGTGCTTAAATTAATTTTTTCAAAAAATGTCTGGAAAAATACACACAAAAGAAATTATAACCTAAATAAGTATGAAATTTTATTCCCAAAACAAAAATTTATATACAACATAATAATGCAAAACTACTATAATATATTACAAATAAAGAATAACAGTAATCAAAATTATCATCTAAGACAAAACCATAAAATAAAACTACCATACCCTCCAATTTTTAATAGTTATGGGCACAGAAATATAAACTTTAATATAGAAAGAATCATAAATGATATGAATATAAATATATTCTCAGAACATCAAAAAATATCTGTTGTCAAAAAAAACCTTAAAAAATGGCTTATTGAAAATACTTGAAAAAAAAAAAAAAATAAAGTAAATATATCATTAATTATTTTATATTGTTTTTCTTTCCTCTAAATATCTCTATTTGGAAGAATTTAAACTTCAAAATGGAGAAATGAAAAAAAGAAAAATAATAAAATAAATAAACACCAAAGTAAAACATAAGACTGGTACTATTAAATAAATATTGGAGCCTACCCTCCAGCGGCCTCCTCGGCCTGCACGGGCAGGCTTTGGCTTCGTGCGGTCCTCAGGGCCTGATCGAGTCTTTAACTTTAACTTAACTATTAATAAAACTAATATACGTTTCAAGACATTTCAAGCACGTTATCGAAAAATACCTTCAATACTAATAATCAATCATTTATTTATATATGTCAACCCATCTATACTCAATTATTGTTATTTTCTTTTTTTTTTGTTCTTATATTTACAATCTTGTAGACTTATAAGCTATATATTTTTCAAATGTATACAATGTAAATATATATTGTAAGAAGAAAGAAAAAAAATTATATAAATATCAGAACCCGTTGATAGGGATACCTCCCTAACGGGACTGTACTGTGTTATCTATCTATGTTAATAAAAAAAAATAAAAAAAAATTATTATTATTATTATTATTAATATATACATCAGGTTTAAATTTGGCGATTGTGAATAAAACTTTACAGGATAATTTTAATATTTTACAAAAATGGCTTCATGATAATAAACTTGCTCTTAATAATGAAAAAACGAAAGGAATATTAATAAAACCCAAAAAGAAAATAGTAGATAAAAAAATTAATTTCATAATACATTTTGATTGTTGCATAAATGATTTTTTTACATGGGATAACTACATAAATATTTTATATAAAAAATTAAATGTAACCATAGATATATTTTGTTACATAAAAAATATTCTTCCACTTAAGATAAATATTTTAATTTATTTTGCAATTTTTGATTCTTTACTAAATTATGGAGTTAATATATGGGCAAATGTAGGAAATATACATTTGGAAAATTTTAAAAATTTACAAACCAAAGTTTTAAAGTTGATATTTCCTAAAAACATTTGGAATAATATTAATAAAAGGAAACAAATATTACTAAAATATAATATATTATATCCTAAATAAAAATTTATATATAATATAATAATAAAAAAATTTTATAGTGTAGTTAAATTAAAAGATGAAAGTATAAAATAAAATTATAATTTCAGAAATAAAAATAGAATAAAACTTGATTATCCTTATATCTATAATGAAAATGGTATAAGAAATTTAAATTATATAATTGAGAAAACCTTTAATGATATAAATTGGAATATATTTAAAGATTACAAAAGAATTTCAATTGTAAAAAATAAGGTCAAAATTTGGTTATTGGATAATATTGATTAATTTTATTTATTCGATAATATTGTTAATTTTATGTTTGTGCTAATATGTTTTTTGCTAATATATTTGTTTCAATATGTTGAGGATAAGTTGATTTTGTAAAATTTGTAAAATTTATTTTAATGTAATTTTTTTAATGTAATTATTATGTATTATAATAAACAACAGCACCTGTTGATAGGAATTTGAATTCCTAACGGGACTGAAATGTAATTTAACATAACTAAGAAATAAACAAATAAATAAATAAATAAATAATTTAATTTTGTACATTTCCAGTGTCTTTAATATTTATTGTTACTAGTTCTTTCTTTACTCGATAAAGGTAAGCTAAACTTAGGTAACTTTATTACACAAACATACAAATGTACATAGAATTAAATCCAAAAATTATTTTTACTTTTACTAATATAAAATTTTAGAAAATTAGCACTTAGCGATCAACTTGACAAAAAATTACTTGAAAACTATACATTCATGTAAGTCTTTTAATGTTTTTTAACACTGTATTCAAAATTAATTAAACAATTATAGTATATTTATATACTACAGAACCTGTTGATAGGAATTTGTCGTTCGTAACTGGACTGTAACTTTTGTATTTAGAAATAAAAATAAAAATTATTATTATTATTATTATTATTATTATTATTATTATTATGCTTGTATGTTTCAAACCTTGGGTTTCCCCAGCAAAAACAATATGGAGGGTCAAGGACCAAAGCACATATTGCCAAGCGTAAAGACGTGTGCAAGAATGATTAGGGATGTGTGGTTGTGTCCATAAATTTTCTAACTATGGGTGTTGTGTTGAGTACTATAGCCTTCTGCAGTTGTGCATAAGTGTTTTTGTTAAGTCCTAGTGTGCTGAGACTGTGGTGCAAAATGTTAGGTATCAGACCAGTGGCGGACAAGACGATGGTTACAACACGTACTCGATCCTGCCTCCACTGCTTCTGGAGCTCGTGTGCTAGGTCTGTATATTTACTGATCTTATCTGCGTGAGTTTTCTGCATGTTCTTGCTGATAGGCACTGCAATATCAATGAGATAGGTCTGTTTGTTGACCTTATCAACAAGTGTGATGTCAGGTCTGTTGTGATATATGGTTTTGTCTGTGTGAATGGGACTATCCCAGTACAGTTTATGTGAGGATGACTCTAATACACTTTGTGGTATGTACTTGTAGTACGGAACCGTGTTCTTAATAAGTGAATGTTTGTGTGCTAGCTGTTGATGAGCAATCGACGCTACCTGATTGTGTCGGTGGAGGTAATCTGTCTGGGAGAGAAGGGGACAGCCAGATATTATGTGGTCGATCGTCTCATGCGCAGTGTGGCATTTCCTGCATTTGTCGTCATGTGTGTTTGCGTCGTGTAGGATATGTTTCTTGTAGTTGCGTGTGGGGATGACTTGGTCCTGTATCGCGATCATGAACCCTTCGGTCTCCCCAAACAGCTCGCCACTTGTATTATTATTATTATTATTATTATTGTATCCGAAAAAGCTTTACGATATAATAATAATAATAATATTTTTTTTTTTCTAAATACAAAAGTTACAGTCCAGTTAGGAACGACAAATTATTAACACAAAAAGAGAAAAATTTAAAATTGTAGATAAAGAATTACTAGAAGAAAATATGCTAAACCTACTGGATAAATTGGACAAAAATGAGATTGATAATCCAAACATGATTTATAATAAAATATAAGAATATAATAAATCAAAATACAAGGTAAAAAGGAAACTAAAAAGGCATATTCCATGAACGAAACGAACACTTATGGTTGCAATAACCAAACTTTTGACGGTAAAAAGGGAAGACATAGAACTCAAAAAGAATGGATAACTGAAGAGTTAATTAAAGAAATACAAGAGAGAGATAAATTGTATAAAAAGTACAAACGTAGTAAATCCAATATAACGTATTACAATAATTATAAAACTTTCAGAAACAAATTAAATTCCAAAATTACAAAAACAAAGAATAGTTACATTTATAACAAATTCAACAATACTCATTCAACAATACATAATCCAAAAGATTGCTGGAATGAAGTAAATAGACTTTTAGGTAAATCACATAAAAAGAACAGAATTAATAAGGAAATTATAAAATTCTCTCAAAGCATGTTGGTATTAAATAAACAAAAAATTCTTGCAGACAGATTTTGTGAATACTTTTCTTCGATATATAGTAAATACAACATAAACTACAATGAAAGATTAATAAATGAGAATTATAATACTTCAATTAACAATACTATAATAATTCAGGAACCTAGCGAATATGAGATTTTAAGAATAATAAATAATATGAAAAATAAAAATTCTGTTGGTTTAGACTTAATAGCTATTAAAGATATAAAAAATATAAAAACTACTTTTGCTAAAATAATGGCTATTCTAATTGG
>JAFIDM010002131.1:2115011-2133223 GCA_023159025.1 Thereuonema tuberculata
ATTGTTGTAACATGGCTTTTCACTTTAGTGTTGGGAATAGCGTTTCATTCACTTCCAATAATATCTGCAATTCTTAACTGATTTTCTCGAGGACAAATTGCAAATTCGGTTTGTAATTTAAAGAGGTAATTAAATAAAGGCTTTTCACAGTTTACAAACCACACAATAATTCATATGTGAAAAATTCTAATTGAGGATTCATCTCAATTAATAGAAATAAAAAAAAATCGATACAATTCATTTTGTTGAAGATCAAGTCTTATTTGCTCCATCTGAGGATGATTCTCAAAGATCAACATTCCCGTTGTATTTAACTGCATAATATGGAGATTTCTGTTGATAAGGCAAAAATACAGACAGAAGTAAAATTTGTATAAATAATAAATTGTAGTTTTAAACATCCCTTGGATACCAGACTTCAAATGGAGAATAGAGAGATGTGAAGGCTAAAATGACTAACTTCATTAAAGTTAATTCATTCAAGTCTTCTACCGTCCAACGCCCACAAGATTAAAATTGTACAAATAGTGGCAAGAGCTATTTAAGCGAATGTCTTTGAAGCTTCGATTTCCGAAATGAAATTAATGCTCAAAGAACGATTTGGGATTTGAAACGAAAACATATCGTTTTATCTGAACCAACAGCCAATTTTTTGCATAAATATAGAGAGTCAACTGGAAATGTTGAAAGGATGGATGGCGTTTGATGGTCAAAACAAGCCTTGAATTATAAACCTAATGGTTTCTCTCGTTACAACAGACAGTGGAGACGGATCCAAAGGAAGATGTAAAATATCAGTCAGGTCATAACAAACAATTCAGAATAACAAGAAAAGCTTTAAAAATTTCTGTTTTCCTTTGAATAAAAATTATTTTCTGATTCCCTTTGACCTTGAAGAAGCAAACGTTTACAACAGCATTCACAAAAAAAGTTAAAATTAAAATCCCAGCTTGTAATGTTCCTTCTCATTCTTTTTATTATTTAATAGATGATAAATTAGTTACATTTAGAAAAGTGGAACAGCAAATTGTGCTGGACTCATTGATTCAGATAAATTATAGAAAAAAACATATAAATGACTAAAAAAAATTAATAAATTTATTATAATCTTTAATAGAATAGAAAGACTACAAACAAAAACAATAAAAGATATGCATATCTATAAATTCTGAAAAACAAAACTTTTAACAACAGAAATTAAATTTTTTTTTGGTGTTTTGGACCCCCCCCCCCTCCCAAAACTAGTGGTTTAAGTGTCTTTATAAGATAAACATTAAACAACCTTAATTAATAATCTTATGGTGAATGTTTGCGGCTCAGGGAAATTAGACTGAAACCGACTAATAGTAAGATCTGGCCAGGACTCCTTTATTTACAGGATGCAGGGATTAAATAGGTTGCGTACAAAGGCTGTGATTGGTTGCCCTGCTTTATAAATCGATTGTGGAGATTTAAATGATGTATGAGATTTATCTGATGTTTGACTACCTTTTTAAATTAGGACGAATCAGTGATAAGAAGCATGGATAACGGAATTAAATAAAAAACAGGAAAAAAAAAATAGAATACTCAATCAGTAATAGAATAAATGCTGATAAAGATTATTACAATTACACACAGTAAGATAACTTAGAATATACAGTTAATAAAATCATTACAATACTAACATTGACGTTATCACTTAACTGACAAACAGAACACTTCACTTTTAAGTTGTTCAAAGTCTGACTGAAAGGAATAAAACCTCTACTAGATTCAACAGTTCTTTTACAAGTTAACAAAAGTAATAGACGTTGTTTCATTTCTCTTCCTACAAACTTGACCACAAAACGATGAATGAGATTGAAGCAGACATATTCTCATTCATGTTTGAAACGTTGTTACCTGAAGACTCTTCCTGTCTAAGACCCGTATAATGCAATCGCAGGTAAAAGGTTCTTCATAAATTTCTTGCAGTCTAGTAACAAATATTCACACTTTCTCCAATTTTAAATCTTGGATATTTCCCAACGCTGGATATTTGATCTGGTTAAATCGCAGCTTAGGACTAAATTAAAATAACAATTCAAAAAGATCTAGTGAAATTGTTAAACATCTTAAATCAAATGCCCAGCGTTGTAAAAAAAACAGTTTACTAAAATTAGGTGGATAAAATTTAAAGATTTTTTTTTTTTATATTTAAAAAACAACAAAACAAACGACAACTGCACTGTAACTGGCTAAACCGGAGAATACTGTACAAGCCAATCAGCGTCTTCATAAGGATACATGGCTCGGTGCCGTTTTGCAATTGCGTCTTCGCGGAGCGATACACAAATATTTATTTTTTAACACCAAATGATTTTCAGACTACGTATTTTTCGTTCTTTTCGAAAACGACTTTGGCGGTTCGAGTTTGTTTTTTGACGCTGCGTAAAAATGGATGGTTCTGAAATGTTGTCTGCGGGTAAATGTGACTTTATTTTTCTTGGACGGCTGAGAGATGGATGTAATTGACTTTTGTATGGATGTTGGGTTAATTGCTAAAGAGTAGAAGTGTCTCAAGTGTGGCAACCAATTCGATAGTTACATGACACAATTCATGTAGCGTCGGCAATTCCAGTTAATCTAATGATAACGTCAGGAATTCGCACTTATTAAATAAAAACTTGTAAACACAGTCATATCTCGTCATGGGACTGCGTTGTCAAATTGAGCGGCTGCTGCTGCTGCTATTTAACTTATCAGAGCAATTCTTACTGAAAACATTTCCTGTAAGGATAATAATTTAACTTTTACCTTTTTATTGATTTTTTTTTTCATCTTCCTGACCCACACAAATCATTCCTACAAGCTCCTCCATAATCAAAACCACACGACAGCATCTTTGTCTGTCTTTTAACTGAAACTCCGTTCTGAGAACAACAGCTGTCAATACCATGTGTCCTTCTCAATTCACGATCCAAGGATTTTAAATGACAATTTTAATCCTATTGAATTTAATCCATTAAGAGGAAATTACATCATTTCAAAAGGAGGGATTAATGGATAATTGTTGATAAATACTAATCTTATTTAATGGATAATTTCCAAATAAGAGAAAGTGATATAATCCCATTCAAATAACATAATTACTCTGGAATTTTCTCAAAAGAATTCTGTTATTATTTTTATAGGGAAAACCGAAAGTTTAGAATTTTAAAGTGTTATTTTAAAGACAACAATTTGTTACAAGACCAATTTACTTCTTAGCTCAATTCTAAGTAAAAGGACAATAAATGTTTTTATAAATTGCTCCTCAACGTTGTTCGTTGCTTATTCATTTTGTTTCCCAAAGGGGTGATTGGAGCAGGACATAGATAGAAATAGAGATATATATATATAAAAGAACGCCAATTTATCACTGCATCTTTCTGTTTGTTCGCTTAATAATTTCCAGGGGGTCGCTGAGTAATTCTGTTTCTGAAAAGGCCAAAGAAGTTTTTGATTTAGAGGAATGATAATAAATCCTGGGTTGATTTTTGTACCAACAGGAAGTGAATGTTTTATTTCCATTTTCTTACTCAAGATATTACAATTCCTAAGATTTCTTTATTCCCAGTGATTATCAAATCATTGTGTATCTCCTGTTTCTTTTTCAACAACTTCAGAACCATTGGATAGATACTCTTGAAACTTGGTGTTCCTATTTAAGGCCAATCAAACACTTTGAAAAACACTTCAATTACAAACTTGAAATAATAATCTGCGAAATGCCTTTTTTTTGAATAGTTAGTGCAAATGATTTATATACTTTATATTTCTAAATATTTATTTGTATCAAATCCTTTCTTCACTTCAATCGATAAAACGACATCATTTTGAAATCCTCCCACCTGTGATGAAGATCATGAGCCTAAATATAGAATTTTCAAAAATGCTTTATGTATTTTTTTAAAATGAAATTTTATATATCGAATGAAAAGATGACGCGTTTACGCATAAAAGAAACAGAGGTAGATTGAAGTTGATCAATGAAACAAATTCCCATATAATTAGCAATCTCCTCAACAAAAACTTCTTTAATAAATTATAGAAAAAACAAAACATTATATAAAAATACTTTACACAACACAAGTGAAAACAAAACAGACCAACACATAAAAGAATTTATTAAAATAAGTATTTGTGAATAAATAAATAAAAATTTAAATTAAAGTTAAAAATATATTATGGTTCTTTTTTCAACTGCAAGTTTGAGAAAGAAAAGTTTTCCTGAACAACGTATTTTTACTTTCTGTCAGGAATTCTTTAATATTTATGTGTTCGACGAAATGGAAGTGCACAAAGTGTTTTATTGTTTACTTAGATCTGATGTCATGGGCGATATTACAATATAGAACAACTTTATCTGTATATATATATATATATATATAACAAATTTACTGTTTTAAAAAATAGTTACACAGTGTAAACGTTCACCCAAACAAACACAAAAAATCACGTTTAATCACTGGCATTTTCTTAGGCAAGACGGGCCTCAACCAGGGGCCTAAGTGTTGCTAAGGTATTGACGTAAAATGTTCGCAGTGCCAATGATGGCTGTCTTTTGTAATTCAGCTGTTGTTATTGCTGGTGCTCCAAGTCTGGTGTAATAGTCCATAAATTTAAGTGATAGTGTTCCTAGTGCACCAATGATGATTGGCAACACTGTAGTTGTTTTATTCCATATTCGTGTAATTTCAAGTGCCAGAGCCCTGTATTTGTTGATTTTTTCCAGTTCTTTTTCCTGGACTCTACAGTCCCCAGGGATGGCAATGTCAATTAGGGTCACATTTTGTTGTTCAATTAATGTAATATCAGGCGTATTAGCTGTTACATGCTGGTCTGTTTGAATACGAAAATCCCAGAGGATTTTAACTTGCCCGTTATCCAAGACCTTTTCTATACTGTGATGCCAGGGTTTTTCTGATGTATGGAATCCAAATTTACGACATAGTGCCCAATGTATTTTCTTGGCTACATCGTCATGTCGCTTTTTATATTCTGTGTTAGCAATTGTAGAGCACTCACAGATTATATGATTTACAGTTTCTTCTCGGTTGTTACACAGTCTGCAAAGGCTGTTGGTGCTTGTGCCTTGTATTTTGGCCTTCATAACATTGGTCTGAAGGGCCTGTTCCTGTGCAGCAAGGAGCAGACCCTCAGTCTCCTTTCTCAATGTACCATTTTTTAGCCAAGTCAAGATGATATTTTTGTCATGTTTATGTTCGATTTTTTTGAAGAAAGCCCCATGAAGGGGCTTATTTTTCCAAGCTTCTAGTCGAGTATTGTACTGGTCTTTTTTGTACTCTATTTTGGATTTGGTGGCTTTCAGGAAATTTTCAGTTTTAACTGCTTTTAGCAGTTTTTCATTACTGTTGTTGATGTAGTCACGGAGGCCACATTTTTCCTCTTCAACAGTTTGTTGTATCTGTAATAAACCACGACCTCCAATGGTGCGTGGCAAATACAGTCTATCAATGTCACTCTTAGGGTGTAATGAGTGATGTATAGTTAGAAGTTTTCGTGTTTTTTTATCGAGTGTCTCCAGTTCAGCAGTTGTCCAGTCAATAATTCCCGCTGGATATCGAATTAAGGGCACTGCCCATGTATTTATTGCACGAATAGTGTTTCCAGCATTGAGTTTAGATTTTAGAATCTTTCGAACTCTTTTCAAATACTCTGATCTAGTAAGGTTTTTGACCCTATCATGCAGGATGTTGTCCATTTCTAAAATACCGAGATATTTGTATGGGTCTTCCTTATTAAGTGACCTTATTATATCTCCATTTGCAGGTTCAATGTCTTCTGTTTTCTGAACTTTTCCACGTTGTACTGTCAGCATTGCACATTTATCCAGTCCAAAGTTCATTTTTATATCTCCACTGAAGATTCTCACAGTGTTTAGTAGTGATTCTAACTCAGTTGGACTTTTTGCATAAAGTTTTAAGTCATCCATGTAAAGCAAATGGTTGACTTTTCCAACCTAAGTAGAAATTTGGTAGCCAAGCCCAGTTTTATGTAAAATTGAGGTCAAGGGTATAAGGGCAATGCTGAATAATAAGGGAGACAGTGAGTCACCCTGAAAAATACCACGACGTATTTGCACCTTGCCTAATTCAATGTTGTTTGCCATAAGTGTTGTTGACCATTGCTTCATACTATTTTGCACAAATTTTCTGATGTTGTCATTTATTCCATAAATTTCCAAGCAGTTGTTGATCCAAGAATGTGGCAATGAGTCAAAAGCTTTTTTATAATCAACCCAAGCCATGTTCAAATTCGTTCGGCGTCGTTTACAGTTTTTTAGTATCATCTTGTCAATTAGCAGCTGGTCTTTTGTGCCTCTTGACTTTTTGAAATTTCCTTTTTGCTCAACAGGATAAATACTGTTTGTTGTTAGATGATTGTAGACTCTTGTGGCCAGAATTTTAGTGAATAATTTAAAAGTTGTTGGAAGGCAGGTGATTGGACGGTAGTTGTTGGGTGTATTGTCTTTGTCCAGGTCCTTTTTTATAAGAAATGTTCGTCCTTGTGTTAGCCAATCCTCAGTTATAGTGCTTTGGAGCATTTTATTGAATTGTACTGCAATGCGGTGATATAGACTGGTCAAGTACTTTAGCCAAAACCCATGTAGTTCATCAGGCCCTGGAGCACTCCAATTTTTTACTGTTTTAGCATGCTTTTGGACCATTTCTTCTGTTATTGTGATGTTATCCATTTGCTTATTTTTCTTTTTCTTGTTCTTCTTGTCAATCTCCTTGATCCAGGAAGCTTCTGTATTGTGGTTGACTGGGTTCTCCCAGATGTTTTTCCAAAAAGCCAAGGTCTCCTCCTTATCTGGTCCGTCATTGTTTTGTGATTCTTTTCCTTGTTGGAGTGATTTGTAAAAATTCCGCTGATTTTTACTAAATTGCATATTTTGGGTAAATTCTTTGATTTTCGCATCATATCTTTGTATTTTTGCAGTTGTTGCAACAACACGTTGCTTTAGCTCTTCAATTATAGTGGCTATTGTTTTTCGTTCAAGATCATGCCTCCTGTAGAGGCCAATTTTTATTTTCTCATTTTTCAGTTTTCCTTCTCGTAGTGACTTCAGACACGAAATGTCTGACCTCATTTTCTCAATCTTTTTCTCAAGTCTGATTCTCCATTTAGGCGGCCCTCTTGGTTTATACTGTTTGGGTAATTTGTACCCCAGTTCCAATGTAGCTATGTACGCTGCACTGTACATGAGCTGATTTGTTTCTTTTAATGTTGTTGTGGGGATTGTTGCAATGATTTCATTGATGTCTATTAGGAGGCTTCTAACTTGTTTGCTGCGAATTTGTCGCAATGGTGGTAGCCTTTGACGATTGTTTTCAGTGTTCATATGTTCAATTATACGTTCTTTAAGTAGCTTTTGTTGGTCATTAAGTTCATGATGTTCCTCAATCCTAATGATTTCTTCAATTGGTATATTTATGTCTACAGTAGTATCTAGCTGCTGTGGTGTTGTGAAATCCAGTGTATTATCATTTTCATCAGGTTTATCAACCTGTCTTTTAATTTCATCTAATTCCAGTTCTGAGAATAATTTTGTTCTCATGATCATGTGTCGCTGCTGCATTATTCTAGGTTCAGAAATGTCACAGTCAGGGTTTCTCTCTGTCCAAATTCCCATCATCCTTTTTTGATATCCCCTCACAGAGGGATCGGACATGAAGTAGCATTTTATAATTTCTCGATTTTCATCGATTGTCCACCTTTTTCGTTTAGTTTTTCCAAGTGTTTGGGCAGCTGGGACTGCCTCTTCCTGTAGCCCACTTGTCGCCTGGTGCCCAGGTTGCTCAGCACCAAACGCAGCCGTTGTTGACCCGGGCCGCGACTGATCCGGTTTAGGATTAATTTTTCTTTGTCTCATCATGGTTGATGGTTGTGAGGGACTCTTAGTTTTCCCCCATAGCTGAGGCCTGTCTGCCTTGGGTGGCCCTTCTGGTAGAATACACTACCGACAGCATAGCCCCCAGCCCTGAGGTACTTCAGCCCACCCGGCTCGCCAAGCCAGTCCCCCGTCGGGTGGGTATATATATATATAAAAGAAAACATTGGCCCTATCTTCTCAAAAACCAAAAGACAAAGACATATAAATAAGGTGTCAAATATTAGATATACTATGGAGGATGGCTACATTTTATTTTTCATCGACATGGGTCAACCGTAAGACACGCGAGATCAGGGGGCAAAGGCTAATCCGTTCATTTTAGATCAAAGGTCACGTGACTGAGAAAATGACCTCAGAATCGAAGGTCACGAGACTCGCTAAAACTTTTATGGGGTTGTTAATCCTTATATATTATTTCTCAAAGGTGTTTTTGTGTTGGTACGCCATATCTCCGTTAATACTTCATCATAATCAATGATTGAGATATCAGTTTGAAGATTACGTTCACCGCTAAATGACGAAAAATAAACAAAGTGTTGAAAATTAATGTTTTCGTTATAAAATCTGTATTTTAAACAATATTTTTATAAAAACGGAGAAGGCGCTATCTATTGACAATATATTGAAACAATTTATTTCTCAAAGGTAGTTTTTTGTTGTGAATTATTCACACAGGTCAACTAGTTATTATTATTAGAAGAACATATGTTATTAATAATACTCATTTTCTTTCATTAAGTAATTTTGATAAAAAATGAAAATAAAAAAAGGACTATAAATATATTGTATGTAAATTGTATTGTATATACTGTATTAATTCTGTATTAAAATGTGTAACTTTTAATTTGCATTTCATTTACGATTCTCGCAAAGGCTCACAAGATATTTTTTTATTATTGATATTACCTTTTCGGTTATTTAATTTAGATAAAATAAATACACTGAAATGTTATGTTATTTTATAAGATCCCAAATAGATGTGTATCGACATTTCAATGTATTTAAATAATGATGATGTTTGAAAAGGCTTTTTGTTTGAGTACAAAAATCTTAAGTTATAAATAGGAAAACTCAACTGAACAAAAATATTCTCAACTTTGAGCGTCTCCTCGTTCCATCTAACGTTGTTCTCTGTTGGAAATATTATTTTAAAAACTTCTGTTTCCTCTGCGATGAAACTGGATTATTTTTTAAATACTTCGTTAATTTTTGATTCTGTCTGAAATTAAAAAAAAAAAAAAAAGCTCAAAATTATGAATGAAATCCTATAGATAAGTAAAGAAGCGTTGTAGAAACACTGGCACGGATCGCAAAGTTAGAGAAACACTGTTTTAAGATCACTTTAGTGTAAAAAAAAATGCCTTTTTTTTTTTATTTTAAGCTGAGACCCTGAGACGGCCGTTTCGAGCTCTCTTCAGTCAGTGCAAGAACCAAAACGACGCTAAAGGAGAAGTATAAGTTGAAGATGGACCGTCTATAATTAAGGAACAAAAACAAAAAAGAATATAAGTAAAGGAAACAAACATCCTTAAGCTCAATTGGAATTTGTCCTGAAATAAAAAAAAGAAAAGAAAAGAAGTAAAGAATTTTTCTTTACTTATGGCCAATTTCTTATTGAAGCTCAACGCCCAAGGATATTGGTTTCCATTACTTATATTCTTTTTTATTTTTGTTTCTTAATTATTGAGGGTGCATTGTGTTTTCCATCATCACTTTGTTTTTTCGAGGTGCTACGTTTCATTTTGAGCATTGGAGTTAATTTTCTGTCTTTTCCCTTTATTTCCTCTAGTAAAAGAGCGTTATTCAGAAATTTTCAAAACTGTAAACATAAAATATACTTAAGTTCACTTTTACTTATTAATTTAAACACTATTATTTCACTTTCAAAAAATTATTTTAAATCTAAAAATGTGTGTCCTGAAATTCATTTAGTATAAATTTACTTAGATATTATAGAACATTCTGGGCCTTCTGTTTTTTTGTTTTAGTTTCGTTTCTTTAGAATAATTGCAAATATTAGAAGTTACTAAAAATCTTACTGTATAATAAAAAGACTAAAATAGGAAGGCTATTCAAAACTTCCTTTTTGCATTTAACCCCCCCCCCCCCCCCAAAAAAAAATAAGGAACCAATCCGCTGTAAATTATTTTCTTTTAAGTCTTCCATTAGTGTTGGTTTCTTCTCCTCAATAGATCCATTGTTTAGAGAGTGAGAAAACCTTTTGTTATTCCTTGTGAGGAAACGACGATACAATTAAATCTTTCTGTGAAAGAGAACTTCTTCCTGGTGGATCCTTTTCCGCTAATGTAATTAGTAAGTCAGAACGAAGTGGCTGCGAAGAAAGTTGTTTGTTTGCTTGATGATGTTGACCCATAGACTCAACAAACGACTCCGTTGGTAATAAGGAGCACAACTGAATTAAAGAAGATGAAACAAAATGAGCTTAGTATCACCAAACTAATTAATTAATCTTACTCTAAAGTTATCTTTATTTTGCTAAAGAATAAGTAAAGTGACGCATTTACGTAATATGTTACCTTTTCCAATGTATCGTGTTACGTTTTAAAATAACTGGGACAGAGACAGATTAACAAGTAACTACTAACTCTACTGACTAATTAATTTTATTTATAACATATACAATAGCTTTGAATTCGCAGCGCCAAAAATCTATCTCTCCTTGGTCCTTTTCTGCTAAGGACCAATCAGGTGAGACTTCGATTCCAGAAACAGTCTTAATCCCCACGATGCTAGATAATCCCTTAATCCCTTGAACCATGCATCAACAGTTTCAAGATTCAGACAATGATCAATGAAAATAGAAGAATTCTAGTAAGTAATAGACTAAGTTAATGGACGCTGTAATTGCAGAAATTTGAATTATTGTCATGTCTATTTCATCGATGACGAAATCTTTTCCACATCTTTTTAGAGACACCGTGTGGAGAAGATATTAGGGTTGCCGTGTCTGTGTGTATGTGTAACGTCCTCCACAGCCAAAACCGCAAGTCACAGTCCCATGAGTCATATCTTGTTGGATTCATCATAACCTGGAATTTTGGGGAAAAAAAAATCGAACTTTGGTGCAGGTCACTGACCGGATCAGGAAAGCAGTGGCAGTTGGACAAAAGTGGGCATCAAAACGCAGGCCGTTGAGCATGCTTGAGAAAGCCTATTGTTCATCATCGAGAAGGCTGTGATGAAAAGTGTAACCCTTAACCCTTTAATTTCACCGATTTAAATAAATGAGTTTTGCGCGTCAATCAATAGTTAAGTCATTTTTAACCGCGCAAGCGTTTGCTAGATTGCAAATTCTACTAGGTCACTTGGTTTTGTGTTTTCTCTAAAACTTTGAGTTGGTTTTGTTTATTTTATCTTCGTTTCAGTTAGTTTCTAATATTCTTCTATTATGAATTCAATATTATAACTTATATCTTAATATCAATTTATGAATTCATTTGTTATATTTTAATGCTTTGATTTAGTTTTTAAAATTCTATCAGAAAATATTTCATTTCATTTGTGATGCGATAACTATTTCAGTTTATTCAATTTCACATTCAGATGTAGTTCATTCATGAAAATAGTCAGAAAATGGACTTACACAGGACCTGTATCATATTGGATATTTTGGATATTATTATAATATGATTATCATTAAAATTTTATGTAGGAAATGCTTATTAAAATACTTGAAATACAAGCTTTTAATATAATTTTTGTTTTTTAGAAGTATTGGACGGTAATGTATTTGCTATTCTCAAGTAATTCTTTGCTTAAACTAAACTAAAATTTAATTCAGATTATTTTGAGAACTATTTTTTTTTCTTTAAAGACGAATTAAACTGAACAACTTTATATATTTTTCAATGTGGAAATATTGCAAGAACTAGTTCCTAATAATCATAACTAACCAATGGATTAAATAATTTTGGCATTCTTTTATTTGTTACTGATGAATTTTTATTCAGTTATTTTCTAGTCTTTAAATTTTATTTGAATTATTATTTAGAGGTGTTGCCAAAATCATCCATTTGCTATAATTAAAGAGATTTTAAAGATAATTCCATCTTTCAAACATTTACGACGTCCAATTGAAGATGAATATTTAAAAGGTGGTCGTGAAACGAGAATCAACTGAGTGAATTCCATTGGTTTAAAGCTTAAATCCCGAGAGAAGTTCCTTTAAATAAGGACTTTTCTAATACCGGTATGGTGTTTCGTTACGAAAGACAGGGTCGAATGAAGGGCAGCTGGTGTCCTAACGATGTCCTTCGGCCCTTCCTTTGTTTAGCTGGCGAGACATTAATACTCAGTAAGTGCGTAAGATGAAATAAGACATAAATACTCAAGTTGTCTTCAAGGCCACCCAGAACTATATTAAATATAAGTATTTTTATATGTGAAGAACACACATTGCAGATAAAATTAAATGTATTTACAATAAGAAGTTGAAAAATCCACGACTAGTTTCGCCGGCGAGATCTGTCCGGCCTCTTCAGGTGATTGAATACAAACAAAAAGACCACAATTGGACAATTCTCACAGGATGTTAATTTACATGAATCAATGAGAATTAAAATCTGGAATGACGTAGGAATGATGTTGTAGCTATGCCCATCCTCCTCCAAATGACCTTATCCATTACTAAAAGGGTTGGAAAGAATGAAGCTCCGGCGGTGAATACATGAATATAAAGGGTGAGGTAAATTCTTCAGACTTCAAATTTAATTTCAGCATCACAAAGATGAAAAAAAAATCCAATCCAGTTTGTCAGTTAGAAAAACCATATTAAAGGAATGAGAAATAACAAAAGAAATAAAATAAAAATTATAAATACAGTAAAATATAAATTATTAAACTTACTACGGAGTTTGCTGACTTTAACTATTCACAGTTTGAACTGATAGTTAATTGTAGGCATTTTGATATTCAATGATTGATATTCTCAATATGATATTAACAGATAATATCACTGCAACCAGGATGACTGGATTAGCCATATCTAGTTCGTGACTTGTGCTTTTAATATGTACGGCCGTGATGTATGTGGGGTTGTTTTTACAGGATGGCGCGGGCATTTATTGTATAGGGATCTCTCGGTCTCTTCTATGCACCTGCAATCTTGTTGTTTGCATTTTAATCCATAAACGACCCCACCTTTCTTTTAATGGCTCAGTATGTGGAGGTAATCTAAATATCCTGCCAATGGTGCTATCGGCATTGCTACCAAATATATGTTCACAGATGTTAAAAGTTTAGAAATAGAATGAAATATCTGTCTGTAATAGGACAAAGAAACATAGCTATGATGACACATAATAACTTTCAGATTATGTTCCACAAGAAACTTATTTGAATTAGAAATCAGCAATATTTACAAATCCTGATTAATAATGATTAACCCCATAGAATTTATTGACTTTCATTTACGAAGATTCTTACGCATCTCTACAGACAAAATTTTGGAAGGCAAAAATAACACTACAGGGTCAATCCATACCAAACGGTCTAGAAAATATTAAATTGGTTGCTCGACCATTTTTTAAAAAAATGATTTTTTTACTGTTGTTACCCCTGCGCATGGATACTTCAAAACAGGGATTATTTTTTTTTAATTGATTTCGTTTAAAAATGGCGTCTATTTTTCTGTTATGGTTTCCGGCATTTTTGGCCTTTGCAGACAGTTGCGGTAAATTTGAGAACTCAGCTAAGAAAACTGATAGAAAGCTGTGGTAAAAAACATTATTTTCAACACATTTCAAGCTACATTTTATGTCTTCTACCTTTTTACCATATCTCTAATGCAAATGGCTGAAATTTAGAATCAAAACTGATATTCGCTTTTAAACAAAAATCAAAGTTACGGGTTTTTTTTAGCAGGAAGGAATGAAGTAGAAAAGCTATAAATTTTTCTAAGAAAAGATATACATCCAAAGGTTTAGCAAAAAATATTTCAGCTCCATTACTGGTTTCCTAATTTAGTTATAGCTCTTGAAAAATGCTCGTTTTTCATTTTTTTTAAAGTTTGAGGCCCAATATCTCTGGTGGGGGACCTAACAAAAATTTGATATTCAGAGTAAAAAGAGAACTTTATGAGAGGTACCTGTGAAAAAAATTATGAGTTTGATATTTGAGTTAGATACCTGCGTTAGATCTATAGGTATCTAACTCAAATATCAAACACAAAATTTTTTTCAGAGGTACCTCTCATATAGTTCTCTTTATACTGTAAACATCAAATTTTTATTAAGTCCCCATCAGAGATATTGGGGCTCAAACTTTGAAAAAAATGAAAAACGAGCATTTTTCAAGAGCTATAACTAAATTAGGAAACCAGTAATGGAGCTGAAATATTTTTTGCTTAAAATTATGGATGTATATCTTTTCTCTAAAAAAATTATAGTTTTTCTACTACATTCCTTCCTGCTAAAGAAAAACCCGTAAATTTGATTTTTGTTTAAAAGCGAATATCAGTTTTGGTTCTAAATTTCAGCCATTTGCATTAGAAATATAGTAAAAACATAGAAGACATAAAATGTAGCTTGAAATGTGCTGAAAATAATGTTTTTTAATGCAGCTTTCTATCATTTTTCTTAGCTGAGTTATCAAATTTACCGCAACTGTCTGCAAAGGCCAAAAATGCCGGAAATCATAAAATAAAAATGGACGCCATTTTTAAACGAAGTCAATTAAAAAAAAAATAATGCCTGTTCTGAAGTACTTAAGCATAGGGGTAGCAACAGTAAAAAAATCAATTTTTTTTTTAAATGGGCGAGCAACCAGTGCTGGACAGCTTGGTACGGATTGACCCTATAGGCCAGCGGTTCCCAACCTTTTTCAGCTGGCGATCCACCTTTCCTTTTCGGAATACCTCCACATATATAGGAATAGAAGAATATAGAATAAAACCATATTTGTATAGTATCTCTTCCTTACATATGATCGATTTTCGATTTTTCTGATCTTTTCTGATGGTTTCTGATAGTTTTGGGATCAAGTCTCGACCCACCTGTAACCCTTCCGAGACCCACCGGTTGGGAACCGCTGCTGTAGGCTATGTTTTATATTTATGTAGTGAATGTGGGTGGCAGGGAAGTCAAGCACTGCGACCGGAGGTCTATTGTACTAACCCACGGAAAGAAGGACAGATGGAGAGAAAGACTGAGAAATTATGGTGGGAGAAGTGCCGGGGAAAGGGGAGAACCCCGAGAAAACCTGCCCAGCGCGGATCGTCCACCATCACGAAACCCACATGAGAACCGAACCCGGTACTCAGAGGTGAGAGGCCGATGTCATAGTGACAACGCCAACCGTCGGCCTGTAGGCTATGTTTCTTTTTCTTTCATCATCTATTAATTTAAATTGGCCAAAAAAAAAAAAAAGGTGAGATCAACAACATTCTTAACCTTGATGTTACAATATATTAGCCCTTACTGTAATAAAAAAAAGAAGTTAAAAACCTTCAGACTTTGTTTAAAATTGGATTGGGTTCAAAGACCTACAAGTGATAATAAGTGTTTACTGGTATAATGGAGGAGTATCATCCCTTATGGAACCACAGAACAACTCAATGTGAGCTTCGTCATTTTCAAATCTTTCCACAGAAGCGACAAACTTCAATCGATCTTTCCATTTTTGAAGATATTCTTTAATTAAGAAAAGGGAAAATAATCAATACTCATATTCTAGTTTAAAGCTGGTTGACATCAAGCTCGCCCTAATCTGTTTTTCTTTAGATATTTTCTAGGCAAATAATTCTGTCTTCATTTCATTCGTGAATCATCCCCTCTCAATTCTATTGATCAATATTCTGGATTATATGTAATTAATCCAGATTCCAAGAACTGCTCGTGCGTTTGACCAAGTAACGAGGAACAAGAGCCTTGGAAGAAGTGTATTTTACAATTTTGTTTATAAGTAAGAAAAAAATTAAAAGTATCTCATTTAATTATCCTAAATTAAATGAAGATCTTCTTCCTCGAACGAGTAACTAATTTTTACAAGATATATTCATTTAAAGAAAGAAAAGGAAAGAGAAATATCCGTGGAAATGAGAAATCGGAACATATAGAAAATGGAAATGAATTGTATTAAATTAGTTGTAACATAATGTAGTATGACTGGAAGAAATGATTACAGTTTTAAGTGATTATGGTGAGTTTTATTGGAAGATGTATGTAATACTGAGTACTACATAACCTTCACTTTGAATTTGGTGACTGTAATGTTAAACTGAGATATACGCTATGATATCTTAGATGGATCCTCTGCAGATCTGTGATGTGGAGCTCAATTCCAAAATGAATACATTTGTTCGAACACCAGCGAAAATAAAAACATTGTGCAACAAAAATAAGCTAGTCTCTCTATTCTAGGGTGTCTCTCTATAAACACCCTAGTAGATTTAATCGATTTCTTTTGTTTTCTTAATGGCTTTGACCTAAATTTTTTCTCGAAAAGAGATGGCAAATGTTGTTGGAAAATAAGAAACATGAATAAAACAAATCTTTTCCGTTCTGTTTTGTTTCTTACGTCTTGAAGTTTCAAATAACGTTAAATTAATCCTGAGATGAGCCTTAAATGTCTTTGGAACAAAGAACTTCTTAAATATCCACCGATAAGAAATTCAAGAAACTTGAAATGTAGTCAGAAAGTGGTTAATAGACACTTTTGTTTATTTTGTATATAACTGATCTCTTATTTTATATTATAACTGATCTCTTATTCTATAAGAAAGAGTTTTTAAATCCAGTTCCATCGATACTTTAAGTAAGACGCCGAAAAAAGAATTTACAAGTTTTTTGTTCTTGTATCTAACATTAGCGAAATAGTTATGATTTGCAAGTCCTAAGCATCATAAAAGTTCTCTCATATCTTATAGGTAAACGGTATCATAACTGATTGCAAATAAAAACTTATAAAGAGAAGAATCATTGTCATAGCTTCCTATTCTATATGGGCGATTCTACGAAAATTGAGTAACTTGATGTCCCCTAGCCTTAATTAATCTAAATCTGACATTGTAAGTTATTCATCATTAAATTAAAAAGATAACTGTCCTTTCTTTTTAGTTATAAAAGTTATAAATAGTTTTTTTATGAAATAATATTGTTAAAATCTTCACTTTCTAAGTAAAAGGCCAGTCCCTTGGCGTGACGTCACCACTACAAAAATCAGAACACTGACGTTTATATTTTCGAAATTATCTAAAATAATATATATTATTATCTTTAAATAAGTTATAAGATACTTTTAAAAATAGCCTAGTACTAAATGAAATGATTAGTGAAAATAAGTAAAAAACATTCCTAAATCTTTACTTAAACTCGCGTACAAAGTTTCGCTCATCATTCCCTTGTCGTTATTGAAATTCGAAAAATTGGAGTATTTAATAGCCCTTCAAAGTGAAGACCAATCTGCTTTGAAACATTAGCCGTGAAATTAACTGCAGCAATTGCTTGCTATAGTGCAACCATTTTGAAATCAGTGAGAGCGGCGTGATTGTGGCGTGAACTCGTGTCGGAGCCAGTCAAAATGTCAGTCCACTGGCAAGTAATTTTACGATTATTTACAATTATTTTTTTCTTCATTTATTTATGCTTAAAAGATTTTTGTGAAATGTTCTAATGTGGCAAACAATAAAGCTGATATCCCTACTACTTTGAAAGATATATTTATTTTTCACTGAGTTCATCAGTCCCTGTCGTCAGTTCCTTGCCTAGAAAGGCGACAGGGAACTGACGACTTTTCCAGGGATTGGTGTTTTAGTGTATCCCTGAAGAGGCTAGTGTTAAGAGGCTAGTGCTTCAATATTATAATAAAGTAAATGTACAGTTGAATTCTGATTTGATAAAAGTTATGTAAATTTACATTATTATATTACAAACATTATACTTTGAATGCTGTAATTCCACATTATAATTGAATAACCTAAATTTTTAGTAAATAAAATCTACTCAAAGTGAACGAAATTATTAAAAGCAAAAAAAAAAAAAGAAAAAGTTCCTAAAAATCTTCAATTCTTGTTCTAATGTTTATTTTCTGTCTTGTCCTTAAATATTGAAGCCAAGTATTAAGAAGATACATCCAACTGTAGGTCCTTTTTTTGAGGGATTTCCTCACTCCGGGATGAGATATAATCTCGATATTTCGGCCCCGTGCCTCGGGCCTTCTTCGGGAGATGTTTTAGAAGTTAATCACATGAAGGAGAGCGCATAACGAATGACTTCCGTCGTTGATTCTAAAACATCTCCCGAAGAAGGCCCGAGGCACGGGGCCGAAATAT
>JAFIDM010002131.1:2161848-2242155 GCA_023159025.1 Thereuonema tuberculata
TATTCTATCTGAACGAGATTTTATTCTATTCTGAACAAGATTTTATTCTAATCTTAAGGAGACATTATTCTCATATGAAGGAGACATTATTCTACGTGAACAAAACATTAATTCAATCTGAACGAGATATTATTGTAATCTGAACAAGACATTATTCCATATGAACGAGGATTTATTCTCATCTGAACGAGATATTGTTCTACTGAACAAGACAAAGTATTCTCTTCTTTCAGTAAAAAAAAATAATAAAAATAAACTTTGAAACTTGCTTTAAATTTGTTTTAAGGATTTTTTATCAAAATAACAGAAAAGTAACGTGAGTATTTAATTGCAGTTTAGATGTAGTTCCTTTATTAAAAAAAAGCAATGACGTTACCGACCTCTTCTAGAAAAGACTGATTATTATTCGTTTCTTCTGATCTTTTCAGTTGAAATTGCGCCATCTAGAGATTAGGAAAGGAACTTATCAATAAGAAAACTTTGATTTGCCAGTAAGAAGTCCTGAAAATCTGTATGAGCTAGGCCTTTATAGAGATTTAGATTTTAGAATTGCTTCCGTTGGCTCTCTGCCACTGAAACGAAGCTTATTTTATTTGTTCAAAGCGCCGTTCTAATTAGATTTATTGATTCTCGCTGCTGGAGACAAACTGAAGTTGAGAGCAGTGGTTTGCAACGTTCCTTTCCAAAATGGCGTCACCAAATGACCTGATGATTATGGGCCATGGAATGGTTTGTATAGTGAAACATCGAAGCCTAAATAGTACAAAGTTCAGTATTGAATGAAATTTTAAAATCTAAATTAAATAGCACTAACCAATAAAGTTTTATGTCTCTGAAGATTCGTTGCTGCTGTCAGGAGTTACGTCTCCTAGTTATATATGTTTAAGTTAAGTTATTAGATTTTGAACTTTATGATAACTTTAAGCTTTCTAATATACATAGATGAGTAGCTGATTTTACTGTAATTACAGTACAAAGGCATAGACGTCGAAAATATTCAATAATAATAATTTCGTAATAGGAGCAGTAAAATATTTTTATCTCATCCTTTTGTCTCAGCAGATAAAATATATACTATATTTATGTCCTGAGACAAAAGGTTGAGAGATAAAACTAAGTAAAGACTTGTAACAAGAGAGGCTAATTTCTACTAATAAAATGTCCCACTTTAGACCTCTAGTCTTCTTTTTCAAAATCCTGCATCTCCTATTTTCATTAATTTCTTTAAAGACTTGAAAACTTATTTATTTAATGCTGTTAATTTCTACTACAGTCTGTCTATCTCCAATCTCACGGGAAAAGAAAAAAATTCGAGAAAAAGGTTTCGAGTCATAGAGGTTTTAAATGCGGTCAATTAAAAAACGTTTTAATTGCTTTTGTTGTAGAAAAATACAGCGGTATGATCACAGATTAATTATACCGACATCCATAACATTTTTTTAATATACATACGTACCTTTAACTATAAAAATAGTCTTCAATGACTTCTGACGTCTAACTTTCTTTGTTTCTGAATTCCGGAATTCCAAGAAACATCTTCCCCAACCTCTTGTTGAAGAAGGGTGGTCTTTCGACATCGATTTTGTAATTTACACTATCCGAATTCGAGATACAGAGGTTTTGAATGAAATTTTTTTCGAGATAAGCAAGGAAAATACATTGAATTTAAATTGTAAATGTAGGGAATTTCAGAAATTTCGAGATACAGAGGTTTTCGAGATAAACAGGTTCGAGATAGATAGGTTCGACTGCATTAACAGCATTAAATAAATAAGTTTTAAATAAATCTCGTATCTTATTATCTAAATCGGACTATAATTGCAGAAATTCCTCGGTTTCTATTCCATCTTCAATCAGTAAAAACATCTATTTTCGAAGTAGATCTCTCTCACTCTCACTTTTTCTAATATATATATATATGTGCTATGAGGAAAATCCGACCTTGGATAATGCCACTATTATCCGAATAATATTGACATTATTCAAAATACGTGAATAATGTTGAATAAAGTAAAACTGAAAATAGTTTTTCGAAGTTTATTTAATGATACACTTGGATAATACTCTGCTGTAGCAGAAGAAACTGCGAATACATAGTTCATCCTTTGAAGGTCATTAAATCGTGTTACATCCAGTTGTTTAGTATTTCACATAATGTAGACAGATTTCGAGTGGATTGTCCACGAAGCATTGTTATGATTATTCAATATTTTTTTTCCATTAATAGAATGTTGTAAAGACCGATATAAATGGAAATCCGAAGGTGCAATGTCTGGTGAATACGGCAGATGAATCAGAACTCCCCAGCCAAGCTATAACAGTTTTGCGTGGTCATCAACGAAAACATGAGGTCTTGCATTAATCTTCCTGATGGAAGATTATGTCTTTTCTGTTGACTAATTCCGAACGCTCTTCGTCGAGTGCGGCTTTCAGGTGATCTAATTGAGAGCAGTAATTGTTGAAATTAATCGTTTGGTTTTCCGGAAGGAGCTCCTAATAGAGGATTCCCTTCCAATCCCACCATATATTGGGTGTGGTTGGAGGGTGGTTCATTTCGCTTGCCCCACAACCTCTTCCGTTCCACATTCTGGTAAAGTATCCACTTTTCATCGCCCGTCACAAGTTGTTTTCAAAACGGAACGTTTTCGTTATGTTTAAGTAGAGAAGCGCATGCAGAAATACGGTCAAGAAGGTTTTTCTCACTTAAACTTGTGTGGAACTCAAACATCAAAGCGATTCGCATATCCAAACAGGTGCAAATGATTATCAACGCTTGATTTGGGTATTTTGAGTATGTCAGCTATCTCCCGCGTGGTATAACGTTGATTGTTCTCAATTAATGTCTCGATTTAATCGCTATCAACTTCAACTGATCTTCCCGACAGTGGAGCATCGTCCAGCGAGAAATCTCCAGCACAAAACTTCACAAACCACTTTTGAAACGTTCGATCAGTCACCATTCACTGCACAAATCTTTTATCTGTCTTGAAATAATAAAGCATAACATGCCCAAAATGTTGCTTATTGTTTTCCATCTTCAAAATTAAACTGACACAAAATTCACCACTTTTGATAAGTTTTTGTTTTAAATGGACGCTGATATGACAGCTGTCAGAATGCAATCTAACAAAATGGTGTCGAATGACGTCAAAGACACCTAAGCGCTACTAGAACTATCTTACGTAAAAGAAAACGAAAAATAATTTGGAACACATAAAAAAAGAGCTAAAGGAATTTTGTTTTATTTTATATCTTGTTCACGTTGCTCTTGTTATTTTTATATAACATTTTTAACACTGAAATATGTACTCTATACTAAGTAACAACCATACTTAACTACTCTGAGCACCTACACCACAGGTACATGAGTAGTAGGACTACAATGTTTAAATTTGCAACATAAAATAAATTTAAAAAAATATTAAATGTAAGCTTTTAATTAATAATATGTAATAAAAAAAAGTTTCAATTTCACAATGATTAAAATTGGAAGATAAAATTTACATATTGTTTTGTTTTATCTAACGTCCTACGACAATAATATTCTGTTAAAAGAAAAGAGTTTGTAGATGAGTTGGAATTCTATGAACTTATTTTAAGTAAAACAACCCTTTGCAACAGCGTCCCCAGCAAAGAAACCCTTGGTTTTGAAGACAGGCTTCAAGAAATTCACGGCTTTAGGAGAAAAATAGACAGAACACGAAAGATACCAGAAAAAAGGTCTTTTTTAAGGGTTTCAAATAGAATTTCTTTTTTTCCCATTTATAATGATGATTGTTGACTTCCGTCGGAGCAGAATTATATTTGCTCTTGTCACGTGTCGTTTTTAGGCGCACGCCATCGAGTGCTCTCCCAAGAAAGCCACGGTTACGGGACAAAAGGGGAAAAGATATATAAGGGGGTGAATGAGGAGATTGGACGGGGAAATAAAGGGAGGTACCGTGGAACGCTAGCCTAGAGAAGGGAGTTCGCCGATGGCCCGCGCCTTCTCAAAGATGAAAGACAGATTGGCTTCGTAGAGTGAAAAGAAGGCTTTATTGCGGGTATGAGGAAGGGAAAGATTGGAGAATACAAATAATGGGAAGCGGGAAGACTCACGGTGCCGGACTAAGCAGGAAACAGGCAAGGCTGGAGACGATGGAGCTCATCTGCGGTTTCCGGCGGAGGGACGTTCGCTGCTGTCGCCGATTCATGGTCGTCAGCCGACTTCGGAGAACAGGAGGTCCAAATGCAAGCGGCTGCTCAGGACGATCCGCTCGATTTCTTTTCGGAGAAGACGTAGCGGGAATCTAGGACGGCACAAATATCCCGGTGCTTAGCTCGGGGTTAATTCCGACCTCTGATCGGGGATTCACAGATCAGGAGGGCGGTGTAGTTCCGAGAGGCGAGGGAGATCGAGCAGGGATTTTGAACCTGCTCCCTGATAATCTCATTCGCCGACTGTGCTTCTTGTCTTGTTTTTCCTCTCAAGGAGAGGGGTGTTGATCCCTTTCGTCGCCTCTGGTCAAGAAGGGTGGCACCATTTATGTAGTCCCAGTTGGCCTTTCCTTTTGTTTCCCCCTATTCAGAGCAGGACTCTGATGCAATGCCTAACAGGGGGACAGGGGAATTGGCAACGTAGGAAACAAACAGTTTTCACGGGCTGGTTGCTTTTGTGTACCAGCCATAAAAACACTTACTGGTCACTCCTAAGGCTAAGAAGCACTTGCATATATTCTTCAACGAAGTCATAAACGAAGTCTCCCCTCCGCAGAGAAGGGTTCATTAGAGAACCCTCAATTCGCCCGAGGTCTGAAACCAACGCGTACATATACAGCGAAATCTATATTTTTTCTACTGCAACGAGGGGTCATCACAATAGGAACAATTATTACATTGCTTAAGGCAGCAATAAAAGGGAAAGAAGAGGGGAAGATTTTACGACTTCATGGATAAATATACGCAAGTGCGTTCTTAGCCTTAGGCTAAGTCGGGAAAAACGCAGTTTAATGGGCATAAGGGCGCCGTGTTGGCGGGGAATAAGGGAAGGAGAACCCTTGCAGCACCAGGAATTGATAGGAAGGCAGAAATTTAAAAATGATGAGAATATGTAGAGAAATAAGCAAGGAACGAGATGTGGACGGAAGGGAGGGGAGAGAAAGGGTTAGCGGAAGCGTCGCGGCACGAACTACGTTTGTGACACACTATTCAGAAGAAATTCACGATATGCTGTAAAGAAAAAATTACATCTTTCCTATAACTAAGATCAGAAAATAATAACAGAGAAGCTAAAATATGCAAATTATTTCCGTGTTATTACATTCTGATACTGTTTAAAAACTTCATTTCTTTGAAATTTGTCAGAGAAATGTAAAACCAACTTCTTAAAATACATTCAATGGAATTTTTACAACTTAGCCGTTGTTTTAAAATATGAATATTTTATAATGATAAGAGATTTCACGAGGACACTTTTCACTTTCCCTAAAAAACTTGCCTGCACCCTTTGTTGTTTAATAATTATTTTGTTGCAGTTGATGGGAAAGCCACTGTCCGCAGTCCGAGAACTAATCCAGTGCTGTAAAATAATTATAGTTTAGAGGGAAAGAAAAATGCCAGAGCGACGGATGTATCTAAGACCAAAAGAAGGTAGATCTCCTCTCCTTTACCGCAACGGAAGTCAATTAGAATCTTCACGAAAGTTCCTCCTGACACCAATGATGCATAAACTTCACCGGATACGAAGTCGAGGAGGCTGCGTCCAGAAAACCTAAAACCCATCACGAATTCTTGGAGATATTCTAAGCAGGTCAATTGGGTGTTCACTCTAATTTTTAGAAAACATCCAAAAAACGGCGTTTTCGTAAATGCTGACTCATAAAAAGCCCAAAGAAAATTGTTAAAAATCCTACTAATATCTGAAACCTAAGAGGTTCCCAAATATAGTTTTTTTTTT
Source organism: Thereuonema tuberculata (assembly GCA_023159025.1). NCBI lineage: Eukaryota > Metazoa > Arthropoda > Chilopoda > Scutigeromorpha > Scutigeridae > Thereuonema > Thereuonema tuberculata. Next base: position 2,167,784 of record JAFIDM010002131.1, read on the forward strand.
TTTTATTTATTAATGCACAAGTGAAGCAACTTACAAATGTACTTTAATAGTTCAAAGTTCCACTGAGTCCATTTAACTGAATTATATTTTGTCCAATGGAGTAGCGCTCCAGGCAAGTACACACATGAATAATCTACTTGATTATACAATGTTACTATTAACTCTTCTACTTGAAATAATCTCAAAGTACTAATACTCGCTGAATATCCACACAAAACTAAAGTACGTTGAGGTGAGTAAAGTTCAACACAATAATTCTTTGCTTCACACAGATAATTAGATTACATTAGATTAATTGAAAGTGGGTGGCATGACTGCCGAGCACGTCGACCTCAAAAGATCGTTTGTATTATCCCACGGAAAGAAGGACAGACGGAGAGAAAGACTGAGAAAGGATGGTGTGAGAAATGCAGGGGAAATGGGAGAACCCCGGGAAAACCTGCCCAGCGCGGATCGCCACCATCAACGTCACACAGATAATTAATCACTAAGAAATATAGTATGACTTTTACTATATATATCCACACATAAGAATTACTTAATTTCTTCTTATTAATTCTTATTCGTTACACTTAACTTAATACTTTAAATTCGAAGCACTAAATAACTTCAATAATGAAGATATTTATTAGTCGAAAATAAATCTTCTTAAACACACTATTAACAATTATATTAATTCTATTTCTTGAATTAATATCGGCGCACTTTAACTTCAAACGCTGCTTCCTTTCTCCAAATTCTCGGAAACGCTTTCCCAAATAATAAAGTTCTCTACTTACAGTTTGTAGACTGCGTTGCAATTTATTCCAGTTGTTCCATAGTAGCACTGAGTTCCTATAATGTTCCCTTGGTTCCCTTTCAAATAATGGCGTTCACCTCCGACACGAAATCCTTTGGATACCACAAATCAGATGATTCGACTTTTTCTGATTGGCTCCGCTTCATGGACTAATCGGCGTGTCTTCATATTACGAGGTTCTGACGTCACGGTTGGCGCTAACTATGATTATCGAACCGGGTTGTGTTCTTGAATGTATCAGCGCGTTCGTTGTGAGCTATTCTCCAAATCATAGCTTTTCTATATTCGCTACTTTCGTTAACTGCGTTGTGTTACTTCTTATTTCACGTCTATCTTCTAATATCTTCAGACGATCTACGGGCATTTGGCTTTTCACCTGCTTGTGATTTTCCACTGCGTTCGTAATTGACTTCTCGCAGACTTCTGTGCTGCGCTCCGCTCACTTAACTGCGCTTTGGTATCTGTTCAGTGCGCTTCACATTTAACTTAATGCGCTCGGCTCTCTACTGTCTATTCTGCGTATTTTACTCTCTCTCATGAAATCGAGGCTGCTTCGAGAATACACTTCTCCTCGATAACGTCATCACAATTTTAAATATTCAAATTTAATTCTTTAAACTTTTAATTTTCGTTTGAAGCTTCTTAAAAAAAAATATTAAATTATTTGAAATTTAAATTTATTAATTGAAATTTAAATTGAGCTTCAATATCTATTTAATAAAGTAATTGCTTAAATATCCAGAGAACCATTAACAGCCTTAAACCATGGGATTTTTGCTGTGGGGTTGCGTCAAGGACAAAGTTATCGAGAAAGTGTCCATAATCTTAAAAGACAACGTAACACAAGGAATATTACTTCTTATTGCAGTCGGGACATCGTGACTCGAATGCAGTTTCTGGTGCAGAACAATGGAAATCATATCGAAAATAAATTTGATCATTAGCGACTGTTTGACAGCATTTCCTGTAAAACATCAGTTTCTGTCTCAGTTAAAAATTGAAATAACTTCTTATCTTTGTCTTCTTCATTTATTGATACTTTGTCATCTTCTACCGCTGCCTTATTTCACTTTATTGGCAGATTTGGGAGTTGTTTACTTTGTAATTCTGGTGGGATTCTGCTAAAGACAGAGAACTTTAAATAAGGATATTTTAATTATGGCCATCTCCTATGTCTAAGATCGTATTTATTACAATAAGAGATTCTATTATTACAAAATATTCTGTTCTAAATAACTGTAGACATTCTTGATGATGTTACAAGAAGGAGCGAAACTTGTGAAAGTGTAATCTAATACGTTCTAGTCAATTCCTACCCATGGGGGGATGTTTCTTTACTTAGAATTAGAAACAAGGCTTTCTTTTGTCATTTAACAAGTTCTTATGTTTAAGTGTTCAAAGGATTGTAATTAAATTCTCTAATGGACTGCAATTAGGAAGACAATTTCAAAGACAGTCAGTGGATTAGATTAAAACATCTAAAATATTTTAAAGATTTTTTGAATATATAAATGCAGTTTATTCATTTTTGATAGTTTTCGATGTGAGTTATTTATATATATTTAAAATGCAAAATTTATATTTATAAATAAGTAATTAATCTAAAACTGAAAGAAACATCATTTATTTATTTATTTATTATTTTTTCACTTAGTTTTTTAAAAATAGATTTCATTTCATTTTGGGTTTATTTAACATTTCTTAATAACAGAAATTAACTTCATTAAAATTAATGAAAATAAAATAAATAAGATAAAAACCTTTACAATTGAAATCTATCGGATATGTTTTAAATTCATCTGAAATTTAACTTTATCATCAATTTTTCAATTCCTTGAACATTCGTTAGATAAAATCGTCACTTCCTTCGACTAACTCGTGGGAATCTTTTTCTCTTTCTTCTTTTCTTGTTCCTTTCAACTGAAAGCTCTTTGATGAAGAAGGTCATTTTAATACAAGAATAGAAGAACTTCCTGCACGAATGAAGCAACCATTTAAATAAAAGAGGAGGAATCATTCACTTGGCTTTTGTGTCAGTCTTTTCTTCCGCTTTCTTTTTTTGACTTAATTAATATTTACATTAATATTTTCAGGCAATGATACTGTGCTCAGATAGAAAGGAGAAAGAACAGAAGAAGGAAAAATTACTTATCGTTTCGAAGTGTTTTAATCTTGATTATCCAATCCCAGAACTTGTCATTATTTGGAGTAAAAACATCACTTTAATTAATAGTCCGTCACACCTGTGCCGCCCAAAGTAAAAGTCATAAGAAATGATTAACACCTTATTGAAATAAATAGGACTTATTAGGGAAAAACGCCGTTTCCGGTCTGTGGTCACTTCCTGTCTACTGAATAGTCGAAAATGAAACATGTAGTGGAGTCGCTATGATTACGTGTTTAATATGAAACTAGTTATCATTTTATGACTATAATTCATCAAGAAATATATCAAAACTTACTTTATTTAATAACAGAAATTCACCTTGACTGTATTTCAAAGGCTTCACCGGCCTCCTTTTACAAGCCTTTTTACATCCTAAATAAAAGGAAAAAGAAAAGTTATTTAGGGAAGAAGAAGATGGTTCTTTTCCCTTTTATGTAAGATGTAAAAAGGCTTGAAAACGGGGGCCGGTGAGGTCTTTGAAATATAGTCAAAGTGAATTTCAGTTTTCACTGTTTATTTTTTTTTTGGTGGAATTAATATTGGTTTTGATTCAGTAAAAAGAATAGATGACTTTGCTTTGCAACTTATGATATCTTGAAAATAAGAAGCAAATAAATAAGAAAGCTAACTGTGAATCCCAATTGGAAAGAACAATTCCTTTGAGCGGATTCGTCAGGGTTGCAGATAAGGTCTAGAATGTAAGCGAAGCTCTTTATTTGGATGACAGAAGTGTCTTTGTTGTATCGTGATAGGAGGCCCTTCATTGAGGGCCTTCTGTTAAGGCCCCTTAACAGAGGCATATTCGACAACATTCCATTTTTTTCCTTTTTTAAAAAGGATTAAAAATGCACACGAATAGAAATCAGCTGATGATATGGTCAATTCAGCTGATCATGAGCTTTATTCCTTTTTATGACTACATATTTGTTTCACGAACGTTCAATTTTCCTATTATGTATCTGTGATTTATAGTTAAATCCCTTCTAAGCTAATGGTTACTAGCGGCGGATTAACATTTTGCCCTTATTTGTTTTTAATTTTAATTCTTTTTATATGAAGGGCTATTGTTTTGTTTACTTGTCTTTTGTTTATATTTTGTTTCTTTCACTGAGCTACAGATACTGGGTAAATTCAACTGATGATGGCTAATAAGCCTGAAACAGTCTGTCTTAAATTCCTGTCTTGAATTGAATTTTAACTCGGTGATTTCTATTCGCGTGCCTTTTTTATTCCTTTTTATGACTACATATTTGTTTCACGAACGTTCAATTTTCCTATTATTTTTCCTTTTTTATCGATGTATTTATTTTGAACTTTCCGTTTTCATTCGTGAGACTTTATTTGCTTCAGTAAAGAACTAAATTTCCATTGAAAAAGCCAGAAGTTTAACCAAAGCGAAAGTGTGAACATATTTTCTCGAAACTTAGCTTTTGGCGCACGCGCTTTTGCTATTCTAGAGGCGTCATATGAATTATTCTTATATTATGGATCACAAGTAAGATGAACTTTATGCAATTGTTTGATTTATATTATTATTGATATTTTATATTCGGAAAAGAGAGAGTGGGTTTTGTTTTTTTGTTTTGTTTTGTTTTGTTTTTTTTAATTTGAAGATGTGTAAGTTGATTGGATGTCTTTCAAATACAAATTCTACGCTTGTGTTCTATTCAATGTCTAATCCAAATATTGTATCATCTGATGTCTTTGTACAGTTTAGACTTTATTCAAAAATAAAATCGAACGAAATTAAATTTGATAAGGAATCCATCTTTTAGAATCCATTCTCTCTAATTTTATTGGAGATCATAATTTCAAAAGGATTTCACATGAGAAAGATTCCAACTGATGTGAAAAACAGCATTAAATGAAGACACCTCAAATATTAAAAGATAGACTGAATGAAAGACAAGATAGGAAATATAACAAGTTGGTAGCGATTTGATTGAGAACCATTTCTTCTACTAAAGGGATTTTCTGGAGTCAAGTCAACCCTGGATAAAGACTTATGTGAGCATTTCCTTTTTCTTTTTGTGACCAAGATTGAAATTCATTGGATGAGAAACTTCTTGAATGTTTATATCAGATCACTTGGTTGAAATTGTAAACGAGCAAAAACCCCAGACTTTTAGCTGGATTTCGAATTACGTGATACAGGAAGGGTTCAAAAAGTTATAGAGTTATATCTTACCGGAATCCTATTATGAAGTTACGGCTACCTCCTGCATTACTACGTTTTATCAGATTATTTTCTCTTTGTGTCTGGTTGTTTCTCTTTGTGGATTAAATATCTTCTATAGTTTTCCAGATATGTCAGTGTCTTTCGCAAATATGTAACGCACTTCCTCTGTGTTTGAAAATAATTCTACAATAAAATTATTTTTAAATATCTTTAATCATTTCCTCTGTGTGTGTGATGCAGTGAGAGAAAAGCCAGAGAAAAAAAATAACTCATTAATTTTAGCCTACTAGATTAAATAAATTTCAATGTTATTTTGTTAGCCTCCTACAAGCGCAGGACAGACGAGCATTAGAAGCAGAAGCTCACCTCAGCCACGAACTGAAAAGTCGTCAGAGACAAATGACGAGCAAATTACAAATGACGAGCAAATACTCTATCTCAACTAAAAACCGTCACATTGTTATCCCGTCATTGTTGACGAGGCGTTAATGCTAGTTGATATAACTTTTATTTACAGTCCTCCAAATGAGAGTTGGCCACCCTGTTTTTGAGAGATCTGCGCATTTAGTATCGATTAGTCTTGTCAGGCACTTCCGTCTGATCTTCTGACAGGAATCCGCCATTCTGCTAATTGCTGATTACTTATCAAAAGGGAATTGTATTTATAAATCATTAAAATATTTATTATTAGTGATTAGTATTGAAATAATGCTAAATGTTAGAGAGAAGTTTTATTTTGCGTTATCAACATGTCAGCGGAGAAAAATAGCCTGAAAGCACTCTTCGTCGTCAAGCAAGAGAAATACTTGCCTCTGTGAAGGGATACTTTCAAAACCTAAAATCTGAGAGACACAATTTATAAATGAAATTCCCTAAATAAACAAGTATTTTTCTAAATTACAACTTCTCCGATAATTAAACGTTAGCCTATTATAAGTTAACTATACTTTCTCAGTGAGAACAGACTCCGCGCAGTCTCCATTTTGACAGGAAAACATAATTGATCAGCTACCGGAAGGGCTGCGCAGTTCAAACTTCCGCCGGTCAACTCTCATTTGGAGGACTTTAGTAATGTTTTTTCTTGTGATTAACTTGAATTGGACATTATAAGGACCTAAGACGATCGGAGTTTTATATTGATAGGCTAGGTGTCAAAAAAAAAAATACTTTTCTTCGACTTGCGGACATTTTTGACTTACATGCTCCAAATACCAACCTACGTAATCCGGATATGACTATATCATTTTACAAAATCTAATTTCATTTCTTTTAAACTTCCATTTTTGCTAAAAGTTGAGAATTACTGAACAAAAATTCTTAAATCAAAGTGGAATTTTTTTAATTGCATTTCTTATTAAAGAAGAAAAAACTATTAACTAAAGCTTTCTCATTACTTTTGCTGTTAATGAAAAATTCTTTTTTTACAATATCTATTAAAAAAAACAAATTAATTCTCATATTTCCGTTGAAGTGAAATAAATAGGAATCTATATTACTAAAATCTTTTATTTCTCTGTCTGTCTGTGTGTCTGTCTGTCCGGCGCAATTTTCTGTGCGAATGGAAAACAGAAATAATTTTTACAATGAAATTTCCGCGACGGGAATTGAACCTGCAACCTTCTGATCCGAAGTCGGATGGCGTTATCCATTAGGCCATAGGGACTACAACTCTTTCCATACTGTTTTTTTACTTATATCTCCGCAATTGTTGTGTTGTTGTTGTGCCCCAATGTTAGTGCAACAATGGAAAACCGTTTTTCATTTTTTATTGTCACGAGGAAGTCGACAAATTCAAAATGAGCATTATTGAACTTCAAAATAATGCGTTAACTGCTTTCTTTGGAATCGAGTTTTGTTAGATTATCTTAAATTTTATTTTCTTATTATTATTACTTTTAATAATTGAATTGTACCTTATTAATATATTTTTGTAAAAACAACTAAACTATTTGTTTAAGCTTCCAACTATTTTGTTTTGTTGTACTTATTCCAATTTTATTATGCTTGAAAAAGAGATGGCTTGAAAAGAGTCTTCAAAACTTCAAAATGTTGCTTTAACCCCTTTCATTGGAATCGATTATTCTTGGATTATCTCATATAAACCATCGTTTTATCATCAATAATCAATTAGTATCGAAATGGACAACGAGAGAAAGGATGAGATCTTTTCAAAGAACTGTCAATAATGTCGTAATCTCGGCCATTCTTGACTACAGGTAAAATTTGTCCGAAGTCTCCGCCAAAGAGGAAAATTTGTCTAGATTCACAAGTCATCAGAATTTGGTTATCTTCACTCGAAAGAATAGTCACAATCAATTCGTCGCCAGGAGTATCGTATATAAGCTATGATCTTCATTTAACATCTATATCAACCAACGTCCATCTAAATAAATCTCTTCTTCAAATATCTATAACGAACAATCTGTACACGGGAGATGGCCTAGTGTTGTTACAAAACTAAATGACTGAAACTTTCTTAACACAGATGCAATAATTTCAAAATGAAAAAAGTTATTTGTTCTAATCGTCCAATTGTACATCTCATTAGTAACTATTTAATGAATGCAAAGGCATAGAAGGATTGGATTAATGATAATTGTCGACAAAATAGATTTTCCCTGGGAGCTTTGATAGAAATTTAGTCAGTGTTAATTAACGAAACTGCTCTTGACTTGAAACCAAAGGCATTAATTTAAACCAGTTTTGTTTCCAATGAAAAATAAACTATAATTCATGGAATGAGAAATGCTAAATTTAAAGCCCTAAATTTCACAATAACACTTTTAAGTTAACATTTTGATGTTTGTGATTAGATTGAGACAATCTAAGAAAGAATCCCTCCATGAAATTCAATGTTTGTATTCCTAAGAATTATCGTCATTGAAATAAAGAATCCTCAGAGTAGGAATGCAAAATCAATTGTTCAAAAATAAAAAATAAAATAAAAATTACAGTACTAAGCAGAGCACGGATTCTACTTATAGCTGCGATCAAATTAAGTTGTTATTGATGTTTTTAAGCAAAATAGATTTGAGAAAATTTGATTAAATATACCCATTCACTTTTTATGAAAATTCATATTGCTTATGATGGCTGAAACCAACGTTGGGGTGTGATCTGGCAACAATAAGCATTCGGGAAAATTTTCACTATCTTGTTTGAGTACAACTATAGAGTCTTTGACATTTATACGAGCTTTCTTCAATGCTTGTTTACAGGTCTGCAGATTCATTTTCTTCACTAGGTCTCATAGACTGACTTGATAAGTCACTATGCGTTCATTGGGAACTTAGTAAACTTTCTTCGCCAGATTGCTGCCAGATTGTTTCACATTCACCTTCTATTTCATTACTCATTTTGTACTAATGTTTACCAGCTCATTCTACCATATGTGAATGGGTAGCAGATGTTTGAAGTGATGTAACAAGACACATACATTCTTGCTTTGCCTTGATGATGCCGCTTTTGTCAGCTCTTGGTGCTTCTTTTTGATACATGAATTAAAAACCATTCCTTTTTTTTTAGATTTTCTAGAAATCTTCTTGGACCAGTGCTAAATTTTTATTATTTTTAGAGGCATCTTCGTTCTTGTACTTTGGAGCAGTAAACTGTACAGGGTGTCCCATAAGTATGGAACCACAGGGTGGCACCGTCCTGTTGAAACCAGGTTGGAAAATCCCCTATTGGGTTGAAGATTCATGTTAATTCTTCCTCCTGAGCATTGTCATGTATGTCAGTCTGCTAAAAAGAAGAAGGTCCGATAATTCGACCATTCCATATCCCACACCAGACCATGAGGCGATTGTCACCTTGTGCCTTGGGAGCCTGAATTCAATGGGGATTTTATGATGACCAGTAACGTGTGTTTTGCTTATTCACCTCCCCTTTTACATGAAATTTCGTCACTAAACAGATAGTAAAACGGAAAGTGGGATTAAGCTCACATTGCTGCAGAGCCCAATCGCAGAATTCGACTCATCCTCACTTAACGTTTGTAACAACTGCATCTGGTTATAACGGATGCTTTTCAGAATACGATGGATGAACTTCTCTATCTGCGGGTTACCTTTTAGAGAACGCTGCTAGGACATTAGAAGTAGATATCCTCGGCTATGACGTATGTCATCCACAGACCCCGTCTCCTTCAATTTTACCTACTTGACAATGCTCCAGGAGGAAGCATTACCATCAATCTTAAACCCAGAAGGGGATTTCCCAACCTAGTTTCAACAGGACGGTGCTCCGCCGCATTACACCCTATGGACAGTTTGGACACCCTTATAAGGAACCCTGTAGGACTTTGATCTATTGGGTGAGTGCGAAAGTTCTATCCATTTTTGAATATGAAAATTTGCAATGGAATTGCCCTCACACATGACATTGTAATGACGCAAATCGTCTGCCAATCAAACGTGTGGATGCTTCACATATAAATGCATCGTGTCTCACAAAGTTAATCATCTCAAAAAAAATATCAGAGGGTGTAACACGGAACGCGAGAAGGAGCATATAAGACATTGTTTGTTATATGAGTTCGATAAAAAGAGTACGGCAGCCGCAGCATATCGCAATGTTTGTCAAGTTTATGGGGAGGATGCAATAGACGAAAGCACATGTCGTCGATGGTTTCATAAATTTAGGGAAGGAGACAGAAGCTGCCAAAATCAGGCTAGGAGTGGACGGCCATCACACGTTGGAGAGGACGATATTGACCAAGCCATAAGAAACAGCCCGAACCCAACCGTAAAAGAATTAGCGGAGACCTTCAACGTACACCGGACAACGGTCGAGAAACGGCTGGTTAAGTTGGGTTTTACGAGAAAGTTGGATCGTTGGGTTCCACATAACCTGACAGCTAAACAATGGGATGACCGAATCGCCACCTGTGTTTCCTTGCTTTCCCGGTACAAAAAAGATCCATTCTTGACACGAATTGTGACAGGAGATGAGAACTGGGTTATGTACCGTAACGTAAAGCGTCGTAGGACTGTGTGTCGCCCTTCTGATCCGCCTGCATCGACTTCGAAAGCTGAACTTCATCCCAAGAAGGTGTTATTGAGTGTGAGGTGGGATTTGCAGGGAATAATTCACTTGGAGTTCCTGCCACTCAACCAAACCATCAATGCTGCCTTCTATTGTCTACAGTTAGACAGGCTGCATTCAAATTTGGTAGCAAAGCGGCCAGGTCTCATCAATCGTCGCGGTGTTATCCTTCATCACGATAACGCCAGGCTTCATGCTGCTGTCATCACTCGCCAAAAGTTACTGGGCTTTGATTGGGAGGTTTTACCCCACCCTCCCTATTCTCCAGACTTGGCACCAACTGACTATCACATATTTCGTGCGTTGAACAATTCCTTCAGTCAGATGATCTTGATACTGTGAAAACTGCCATCCAAGACTTTTTTGACTCGAAACCGCCGAAATTTTACCGCCGTGGGATTCAGCTCTTACCAGAAAGATGGCAAGAGGTCCTAGATAGCAATGGGGATTATGCATAATAAAAGATACTGTTTATTTTGCGTTTATTTGCTCTTCTTTATGGGTAATAAAAACAGGTAGAACTGTTGCACTCACCCAATACATGCGTCTCATAAGTACAGATGTTTTATCTGTACAGATAAATATTTTTGTACAGGTTTAGAACAGACGTACAAATATTTTTACTCTCGGAGACCTCATGTTTGATTGTAAAGCTATGCGAACACTATTCAACCCGGTCGTACGTTTTGAACGGACATGTCTGGCAGAAACGTGTTTAATGCGACTTCCAGAGTAGAACAAGGCAGGAGATTCAACGCTTGTCTTTCGGGAATCCAACCAATAAAGCACAGAATTGAAATACGTCATTGATGACATCATTCATAGTTTGCTCCGCTAAATATCTCAATTTCATTGAACTGAAAGCTATTAAAAAGCTATTAGTGCAATAATAAGATCAGTATTCAACAGAAAACAATCTTTACACTGAAATATAGTAATTGTATGAATCAAAATATGTTAGAAAACATTTTGAAGAAAGAATTTCGAACGATATTCAATGATATTGTGCCTGTTTCTCATCTATGAATCAAACAGCGAAAATAATTTTAAAGTTTTGAATTTGATAACTATTGATATGCAAAATTCACATTCAGAAATTAACAGAAATTTAGCAACTCAATCCTGATATACTTTCTTTTTGAATTTCTTAGATTGTTGGGAATAATTCTTCAATTCTTTAACTAGCGAGCGATCGGCTATCCCAGAATTCCATGTGAACATAGCCGATCCTTTGCAATATCGAAAAAGTCACGTGACTTCTGGTTGATCCATGTAGTTGATCCACAATGAAAATGAGCATCTCGGAGCTTGGACTGCTCGGAGCTTGGGTTGATCGACATAGATAAAAATGAAAATGTCAGCATCCTCAATACTATATCTAATATTTGCCATCTTATTTCTACTTCTATGTCTTATGGTTTCGGAGGAGTTAGCGTCAGGAAAAAAAATCAACTTTTCTTTTATATATATATATATAGATATAGTTACTTCATTAAATTATATTTAAATTAAAAATAAACGAAACAACTCAAAAGTAGATGACTGGGTTAAACTCTGAAAATGTTTTTGTTTTATTTGAAAAAAATAATTCTTTGTTTTTCTCGGCCATTTAAGAACGCAAATTCTGATTTATTAAATGTAGTTTTCAGAAAAACTGAAATTGGTAAATATTGTTTTGAAAATGTTTAGAAAATTTTTGATATAAATTAAATCCCATTTTGCTTCTATTCAACTCAGTTTTTCAATGATCTGAGACATCACAAGCAGATGTCTCAGAAATAATTAAAAATCTTTTAAATGCAATTGATTCTAATCTCGACAATGTACTCCTCTACAGAGCTTTCAATGAATATCTCATTTTTTTATCTTTCCATGGTTGTAACATCCAGCGTTAGGTACAATCCCGTGATTAATTTCTATGAGCCATTCATCCAATCATCAGTGATTTTTTCATCTTCTTCTTCTTTCATTAATGAATCTTTTCGGTCTGATTCTTTCTTCAATAAGGATTGTCTGAATCTAAAGACAAGGATTAGGAATTGTAACTAATCAAAGTATTCTGGTATTTGATTGAAGTTTCCAATCTTCATTTAGATTTCTCCTAATTCAAATAAATTCTAATTTTTTTTGTATTTTTACAATAATTATTATGTAAGTAGACTATTTATCCATTTTAAATGATTTCTTATCCATTATCTATTGTAAATGTATTTCTTAACTCCGTTATTCATGAACGGATTTTGATGAAATTTGAGATGAATGATGGAATTAAAGATAAAATTACGTCTACTTTTTATTATTCGAGTTATTCATCACAAGTGAAAAAAAATGTAAGATAATTTGGTAAAAAATTAAATTGGATTTTATTAAGTCTATTAAATATGTTAATTAAAATAATCTTTAGATTGAGTTTATTAATCTATCAACAAACAAGCCATTACTATTTAGTTTTGTTGAAAACAGTTTTTAGAATAACCTAAAAGATTTCCTGTAAATCATTCTCTCATTGTAAGTTTACTTCTTTTTAGTGATAATAATAATAACGATTCTTTCTAATAATTCGTTTTAGGAATAATAGTTTTCAGTCGTTGCTGAAGCCCTTAAAAATGGAATATAAACAAGATAATTAATGCTTTTAGACAGTGCCAAAAGCAAAGCGGCCCCGTAATATACACAATTTTAAAAACAAAATTTTAGAAACAAAATTTTATTAGACTCGACACTTTTGACCCTCCAACTCCCGGTCAGGGAGTGGTCCTAGAGGTCTGATTTTTTGATGCTGAACACAATGGTGAAGGTTTCATTCTAATATCTCGAACCGTTTGGCCACTGCAGTGTGTGACATCCAGCAAGCATAAAAGCAAGAGCGGTCTCTTATGTTTTACAGGCAAGCTGTAACCTAGGGGCCGCTAAAAATTATAGTTAAAAATTGGATACAAAATATTAGTCATTCAATTTCTATCCACAATTACCAGAGTTGAAAAGAACTGTGCTAATGAATGCTTTTATGATGGCTTCTACTTTGTTTTCCTTCTTCGAATCCATGAAGCGTCGAGTCCCATTAAATTTCAATTTCGTTTTCATCCATTAAATTTCTGCAATTAAAATAATACGTTTTCAGTTTTAGGCTTCTATACAGAGCGTAAGCTGGAGAAGCATTATATTCCCACTCTGTCTGTCCGTTCATAGCGAGAAATTCCTATCTCAGGAATGACATATGCTAGACACATGATCTGTACCTCGTTAAAAAGGCCTTGCCAGGACTAGCTCTTAGCCTTTGAGAATTTGTTTCTAGTTTATGTGATTCTCAAGTAACAGGTCGCCTCTAGAATGGAACTTAACAGGTCGCCTCTAGAATGGAAGCTTTATTAAAATTTGGTATATTACAAACATTTATAATTCTTCACGTAGATTTCTTTGCCGTTTCTACATAATCTCTTTAGACGTGCAAAAAGATTATTAGGGCGCAACAACATAGATGCAAAAAGCAATTGTCTGTATATTGGAGAGACAAAGCAAGTCCCTGATTTGCATATTAAAGAACATGACCTAGCCGTAAAAACCGATAACCTTTCCTACAATACGGCAAAGCATGTGTAGGTAAATGGAGAACTCGTTGGATTTTAATAATCCTTTTATTTTAGGTAGGAAGGCTCAACATAGAGATCATAAATTTAAGGAATTTATGTTATTTTAACGAAGAACCGTATAATGATATCTATAGATAGTGCCGAGCAATATGATATTCATAGCGATTAGTTTGCTTGTTTGAATTTGAATTTATATACTATATATATTATAAGCATATTTTTTTTTTTTAATTTTGATAAGCGATTTTGTTTAAATTTGTTTTCGATTTTGGATAAGCTTTTTCTTCCTCTTTTTTGAGTAATTTTGGCACTATTATGAGATTTCTCCCCTTTTTGCATTCGTTTTCCCAGGATTTGAATCCTGTTTTCATTGGCTTTCACGTCCATATTAAAATCGACTTGTGATTGGTTGAATGATCTTTGTTAGCTGAACCGCTTTGGTGTCTTAACAAGAGTTCTAATACAGGATTCGAAACTTGTCCGTTTTTAAGCCTATTTTATTCAAGGTGTTAATTTTATAATTATTTGAAACTTTGCACGCGTGAAACAATAAATAAGTAAATAAATAAATTCTAATTCTAAATTGCATTTATTCTTTGTTTAATTTGTAATGAATTGTTTATGTTGGTAGGTATATATAGTTTATATAGTAGGTGTATGTTTCAAAACAGCACTCCAAAAGCAATTTTTCATAAAGGAAAACTCATAAAGGATGTTAATAAGAGGGCCAGGATTGTGATTTAAGATAAGACTGTGGTCAGCCCAATCTGAAATACCTTTCTTATTCCTTCTGAAGGCTCTTATATGTTCATCCACACGTTCTTTTAGAGATCCCCCAGTACTCCCTATGTAAATTTCACCACCGTCTCTATATTTCAAAACATAAATAACTCCCATTCTATATAAATAATTAGTATTATTATTCTTAAACTTTTTCTTATTAAATAAACCATTTCCTTTATAGTAAATAATTCTTACATCATTTTCTTTACAAACTTCTCTGACATTTTTATCTAGACTAAATACCAATTGGTAACTTCAAGAATTTATAATTATGTACAACTTTAGCTTTGTCTTTATTTTATTTTGTTTGACAATTAATTTATATATTTAATTTATATATAGAAACAACAACAAAAAAGGAGGTAAATAAACAATAAAGAATCAGATTTAAGTAAATAAATAAAACTTATTTACTTAAATCTGATTCTTTATTGAGTTTTTTTTTTGTCTCTTGTTTGCCGCATGGCTAATCTTTTTCTTTTCTGAAATACTAGTTAAATAACCAATTAGTTTGGTTATCCACTGCTCTATATAAATGTAATTGAAAATATTTCTTAACATAATAATTTTTCGTTGGCGACAGTCAATGGGTTTGGCGTCTATCAGTCGATGACTCAATGGATTCATCACAGGTGAAAGCAGACGGCGCCGGAGGTTGTCTCCCAGTTATTCGTTTATTATCAAATAGGAAAAAGAAATAGATCTGAGGAGCATCTTAAAAAAACAACAGTGTTCATTAACAATGAAGTAATTTTAAATTCATGTTTCTTAAAAATTCCAGGTGTTTTCTTAAGAAAATAAATATTTATCTCAAAAACATAAAAACAATGAAATTAAAGAACCAATCAAATTAGAATAATTAAATTATGAAATTGGCAAAATTATAAGAATTTCATACACAAGAGAAGCTAGAATGACACATAAAATTATAATTTAGGCTAAAACATAATTGGTTAATTAAAAATCAATTTTTGTGAATCAAATCAAATAATATGAATCAAGAAAAATGATAAATATGGGATTCGAGATTTTTTATAAAACATAAATATATTTGTAAACATTATGTAATATTACAAAACGTAGTTATTTAAACTTTTAATGTATAACATTAGATTGCAGTTGAGATTTCGTTAATTACGGGAGTTTCAAGATTCCATAAAAATTAACTTAATTACGAAAATCAAATTTAATTTTTATTTTCTTTAAATCCTTCCCCTTTAATCAAATAAAATGAGAAACTACTTAAAAGATAAAAAAAAAAAAATAATAACAAATTTTATTTATAATGAGTTAATTATCAACGGTTGAATAAAATTTTAGGATCCGAAGTAAAAAATTGCTCCAAAAGAATTAGGAAAGAATTTCATTAATATTAGTCTTAAAAAGACTAATCAGGATGAATTCGTTGTAATTATAAAGATATACAAGGTAATTACTGCTTTTAGACAGTGTCAAAAGCAAAGCGGCCCCATAATATATACAATTTTATAAACACAAGCGGAAGCGATCACATCGTAGTCGGCGATATGCTTAAGCATTTCTTTCTCGTTCTCTGTCTCTTGTCTCTGACTTTGAGCGAGACCGTTCTTTACGCAAACGTAAAGCTTCTCCCTTTGCATCAGCATCTCGTTTCCCGCACGTCACCACAATTGCATTTTGCTTGCGCAACAATTACATTTATAATGTAGCTTTACAACAATAACAACAATGACAATAACGCAACAATTGCGCCTTTTGCATTCGCAACAATCACATTTATAATAATAAGGAAATTAAAACAATACCAGGTTTCTTGGTTTTTAGCAACCCATTATTAGCAAAACACTCCTGGGGGGGTCAGGGAGTGGTCCTACAGGTCTGATTTTTTTGTACGTGTTCAACTACTTTTTGATACTGAACACAATGGTGAAGGTTTCATTCTAATATCTAACCGTTTGGCCACTATAGAGTGTGACATCCACCAATCATAAAAGCAAGAACGATCCCCTATCCGGTCAGGGAGTGGTCCTCTAGGTCTGATTTTTTTTTTTTACGTGGTCACCTACTTTTTGATACTGAACACAATGGTGAAGGTTTCATTCTAATATCTAACCGTTTGGCCACTATAGAGTGTGACATCCAGACAGGATAAAAGCAAGAGCGGTCCCCTAGCGGTTTTCCAGGCAAGCTGTAACCTAGGGCCGCTAAACACGAAGAAAGTAAGAGGACTGGAGAGAGAATGGAAACCAAATTCATTAAACGTCTACTCATTTGGAATTCGCGAGTAATATAATGTCGACTGAATCATTCAAGAATTACTATTTGAAAGTATTTATTTCTTTTCTCAAATAAAAAATAAAGTAAGAGCAGTAAAAGATTAGTTATAGTTAAATATACATCTACAAATGAATAGCTTTGTTGGTACTATTGTAATTAGGATAACAAAATATGAAATTCCTTTGAAAATAATAAAAACATTAAGAAAAAGAAATCCTCCAATGTATTGTTAGTTTCTGAATTGATTCTGGCAGAGCTCAAAGAACTGTTATATTATTTCGAACCTATCATCACAAAGACTTCAGGTGACCAGACGTCCCGGATTTTAATGCAGTGTCCCGCTTCAGTATATGTTACGAGTTTCTAAATAGTTGACATGTAGTATCCCTAGTCCATGTAAGGATGAAATATTTTTGTGGGATCAGTACAAAAATACGTTCAATAATCGATTAATCGTGAATTCGAGATTCTAGAATGAATTCTTTATTCAAACCGCACTATTTAAAAGTGAAGTTTTTGGTAAAGTTTAATGTTGTGATAGTTTCCTATAGTAGAAAGTCCAAGTTGTTGTTTTTTTCAGTCGTAAAAGTTTTCTTGTCGTGGACTGACATCGGAAAAATCTGGTCACCCTAAGACAGGATCATCACACTTTTGAAAACTGTTGATAAGTTAATAAAATAAAGTAATAAATAAGTAAATTGTAAATAAGTTAAAATTAATTCAGAAAATGCCGATTTTATTGATCTTGTTTCAAATTACATTAATGTTGTTTTAAAAGTATTTAAAGCATTGATGATTAAAATAATCCATAACGATCTTCTTCTAATTCCTTCTTTGGAGAATTAAGAGTGAACTTCAATTTATTGGACAATCTGAATAGAATTTGATTAACAATAGATGGATGGATGTCTTTTGTGGACCAAAGGATTGTTCAGAATTTTTTTAGGACATAATGTGGGAAACATTGACCAAATGTTCAATGGATGATTACTTATGTAATCATGGCAGTACAGTTTCAAATTGGATGATTTTGTTCGCAGTACAGAGGACAATGTTAAATATTTGTGAAGCCAAAGTAGCCTCCACAGAATAGAAATTTTCCGGTTTAAACATTTCGTCCACATCAAAACCAAGATTTCTGTGGTGGGATGTATTTTTTTTTTTTATACCTTTGTTCCAAGCAGTGCTAACATAGGATCAGCAACAGATTAATAAAATGCACACATAATCTAAAGCAATCTTATTTTAATTCTAATAAGATAAAGTTGTTTTAAGGATTACATATATCTATAACTGCAATTGGCCTTCAATGTTCAAAACGTTAATTGCATAACATGATTTCGCTTCTCATAATCACAGTTCATGTTCGTTAATGAATCTAACGTCAGTTATTATTAGTGTCATGGTAGTAATTCACTTTGTCCGTTAACTTAAATGTTCACAAAATGTTGCTCACTGAACGAAATAGTTGACTTTCTGCTATTCGCTATCTGGCATTATGTAACAGCTACTTGTATGTTAACGATAATGTCTGAGCTTTGTGTTGTTTAGAATGTCCTGTGTTTTATCATAAGAGAATTTGGACTTACCTGAATTCTTCAAATGATATTCACTAAAATCCGTTTATCAAAACTTGAACATTCATCAAATCCTTTATACACTGGATATGCTTTGGAACATCGTGAAACATTTTCCTTCCAACATGACGGCAATCGAATCTCCGTTGTATTTATATGCTAAAGTCATTTCCTTTCTTGCTGAAAGAAAATATATATAAATATGATTAATATATATTCACATTTTATCATTAATCATAAATGTCACCATTCAGGTTCACCGAATATCTGCACATTCACTTAGACTTAACTTGTGTCTATAAAAGAGATTCCTATATATCATACTTTCCAGCATCCTTTTGTTGTGTCTTCTCTTTTATTCCGGTGATCCTCATGTGTCAACCATACTTGCGTATGACACCATATTGTTCTCGTCAACTAAACTGTTCATGACATCTACAATGGTCACACGCTATTTGTTCCCATCATTATTGCAAAACGAGTGTATTATTTTCCCTTAAATGCACTGCAGTTTATCTTTTGATTTACTGGTTCGAAAATTGCTTTCAGTTCAGAAAATGTATTAACAGTTCTCTTTAGTTAAGATCTGAACTACAATTTCCTAGTTCACCTTGTATGAAATTTAAACAATTTACAGCTCCAGCAAAGCGGCAGTGAACAACTGACAATAGACAACAAGTAGAGAGGGATATATTTGTCATGACGTGTCCTTCATTTTCGGATTATTATGTAATTGATTAGTTCACTTACAACAAAAGTCGAATTAGCAACCGCTGTGAAAAAGATTTTTTTTTCCTATTTTTCTTGAAGGAATTTAGTTTTCCTAATCATAGTAAACTTAATTTGTTTTTATCAGAATGTTATTCATAAGTTCATCCATGTTTCATTCTTTCTTTGTTTAAGACTTGTTGTAGAACTACCAAGGAAAAATGCCGCCTTGTTTGTTGGTTTTTTTATTTTTTATTTTTTTTTAATATTCTGTTCCACAGAAGAGGTCTAGTGGTAAGTGTGCAATGCTATATCTGTCTTCTTTTTTGCTATCGAAAACGTATTTACAATAGAATAATTAGTTAAATTGAATTTCTTCAATTAAAATATCATTTAATAAAGGCAGTTGTTTCTATGAGTTTAGTTACAAGAGTTTTATTAAGTAAACATTATATCATTAGATGGATGACGAAATATTATAGATAATGATTAAAAGCATTCACTTGAAACTATGCAGTATCTATCGCATAAAAAACAAAAAATATAGTATATTTTTTTTTTAAAAAAATCTTATCTTTTGATATACGAAAATGGTTTCTACAAACAGGGGTATTCTTTTACCACTCTTAGTAGTAATAAAATAAGAAGCAGAAAAGGCAGGCTGCGATCCCCATGATTGAGGTTTGTTTTTGTTTGGGTCATTAGGTCTACGTCGAGTAACATTTTTTGTAGCAACCTACGAAGCTATAATGGAATCTTGTTGCTGTTTATCTGGAACTTTGTAAAGTCTATCTATTAGTTTCTTCACATCATTAGGCCTAACATCAGTACATAAAAGTGTCTTGCTAGAATGTTTGCATGGAACATAAACATGGATACCTGAAGGTGCTGAATACCTTTTCTTTTTTTCTTCTTTCCTCTTCCTGTCAGTTTTCTGCCTTTTTCGTGGCCTGGAATTTCCAGTGCTCACTACTACACCATCTACTACTTCTTCCATCACAAAATATATTTACATATCTAATTATTTCACTCAACAAAGCACATTACAACACACTGGACTAAATAACAAAATGGACATATTCAAACTAACATAAAACACAGTTGTTGATAGCTTCGGGTCACGTGACCAGTAAAACCAACTCTTGATTGGCTGGCTGGAGGAATCACTGTTTGACTGCATGAAGGCTTTAAAAGAAGCACTCTTTGATTGAAACATAAATTTTCTACATTGGTTTATTATTGGATAAAACTTGTTTTGGTTGAAACTAATACATTATTCATGTGTAGTTTATCGTAGAGTGTATACTAGTATCAATAACTCTTTTTTTTCTTTGAATATTTGCTTCTCACTAATTTCTGCATGATCTACCATTCCTATGCAATGTTTCCAGTATCTTGTGGAATCCATGCCTAGACGAATTCGGACAGTTTCGAAGGCTAAAGGAGGCTCCACACGGTACTAGGTTCATGTACCTAATAAAGTGGCATCACAGTGTATGTAGAACTACTTTTTTTTTTAACAAAACATTTTGGATTTAGTCAAAATTAGTAAGCACTGATATGATATTATTGTTTCATTTAATATTAATGCTATAATATTAATAACTATCGTATAATAGTTGTATCCTCAACAAACAAAATGCAGTACAGAAGATAAGACTCCAGTGATCACCAGCAAAATCAGAGCCGCGCCAAGGTATGTTGGCGCCGGGGTGCGAAGCAAAAGTTGCCGCCCCTAATAAACTAAATTTATTTGCTGCCCGCCGCCCCCCAAGATGAGCCGCCCGGGTGCCATGCACCCCTTGTATCCCCACTTGGCGCGACCCTGAGCAGAATGAGAAAATTAAGTTAGAAAAACACAATCAGAGGATCTTTCATTTTTAACACACAGGTAGCAAAGCAGACGTAATTTGATAGAAGTCTGCGTAAATCATGACATTGGTCTGAAGAAGCAATAATCACGGAAAATTCCCCTACCTCTGCCATAGATCCAACCGAGCTCCTACAGACCAAGCACTTTGGTCTCCTTTGTAGTGTACATAAGTTAGAAATTATTCTAGATCTAGTTCTTCTTTTCTTTAGCCGATTACTTCTTCTATTGAAAGGCAATAAAATCTATATATTACAAGCAAAAACTGTCCCTGACGTCCAAATCAAGAAACTAAAAAATCTAGTTCCTTGAAAGTGTTAAAAAAAATACAGCAATATATGTAAGTGGCTTCTGTTAAAAATATTTTCCTTACAATTCGTTCCTAAAACTATTGTTAGTAAAACGTATCCTTTCTATTATATTAGGTTTACGAACTGCTGTAAGGAAAAATGCCTTTCGATAGATATTCTTTTTAAATTCAAGAGAACAATAATCACTTTTAATTCTATTTAAAGAAAGTTTCTATGTTTCTCCTTTAAACTTAATAGATCTTAGCATTAAATATATCAAATTCGTAATCATATTTGCAGTGATAGTATATATTTTCCAAATGTTGGTTAATCTGAGAACGTTACTTCATTCATCTTAATAATGCAGAAATTTTATTCCCAAATTATTATCAACAATTATTTTTTTTTTCCTTAAAACACTAGTAAACTTTCCTCCTCAGATCAAGCAATTACGGACATAAATTGCTAAAAAGTTAATAAAGGGAGTTTTTGTTTTCGAGATTATTTTTCGGGCACCAACACCACTTAGAGACATTCAGAGTAACTATTTTATTTTTTTTTTCGCAAATTCTCTTCTCCATGTTCTTATAAGTGAGTAGATCCTTCTCTACATGAGTTTAATTTCTTAAGATATTAATAAGTTAAAGCGTTCTAAGTTGATTTGTTTATTCTTTCTAATTTTGTCGCCTTTTGAAGAAAAAGGTCTTTTCCTGTTATATTTTCCTTTATTTAGGAATATTAAAGTTTTAAAATGCGTTTATAGTTACATTATAAAATATTAAAAATAAATGACAAAATTCGTTAAAAAATTAAAAAAAATATTTGAACTACACTCCCCCTCCCCTTTTAAAAACACGTTTATTAAGAAAGTTGGAAAAGTATTTTTTAACCTGATATTCATTGTATCTGGAAATTCTAATAAAAATAATAAAGTTACACAATGCGGATGTTTATGTTGTTGTTTGATTTCATTATATTTTCTTGCAAATATTTAACGGTTTCCTTCTATTTATTAGTTCTTTGTTCTTTTAATCCTTCTTTTTCTTTTCAAGGACGTAGAAGAAAGAAAGAACGGAAATGATGACACGCATTAAACCATTCATTAATTTCTTTCTTAAGAAACTGTAATTAAATGTAGATATTTTTACAATTAAATCATTAAATAAGAAGCAGCACTTAGCAAATTATTATATACATATGTTTTATTTGGTCCTTTGTTTATTGAGCATTTATGAAGCATAACTAACAAACTCGATTCTATTTATTTTTATTTTTTAATCATTCTTTTCGTAGTATTTTAATTATATTTATTAATTAACGTTTTGTGCTTTTTATTTTTTAATGAATATAGTTTTTTTCTCAGTTTTGGGACATGAATAAACTAGATTTATTTATAAGCTAGGGAAGTTTAAAGAGCAAAAAAATGAAATATAAAGAAAATTGAAAATATGGAGTAAATTGAAAATGCACAGATCAACTTATGCCTTGAATTAACGTCCACTGGGAATAATAGTAATAACCCTATAATGGGATCCAGACTTAAAAGTGACAGCCTGGACTCAAGGGGAGCCATCCCTACCACTCACTGATTGGTTACAACAGATCTTGAGCTTCTGTTTTTTGAAAGATATACTAACAGCTTTAGCATTTGAGAACTTCTGATTGAAGTTATAGAAAAATCTGAAAAGAGAAAAACAACCACAAACAAGCATCTGATTAAAAAGCAATTATTTTAATAATTTAAATTATTAAATTAAATCTAATTGGAACAGCTTCAGTTTCTCTTCTTCAATCGAAAGTTAAGAGGGACCTTAAAATCATCTCACTATCTTTTTTTCTTTTTTTCTAAATTAGTGAATTTCAGAATTAAAAGATAATTGCATGTAGTAATTAACATAATCACGTGTTATTTTTCGATTCACATTTACATTTTTATACGATTTGAAAACTTTCCTGAAATTTATAGACGAAATATTGATAAACATAGTATAGTATTCAATACATCGGAAGCACAGGGTGCCTCAAAGGAAAAAATACACAATGAAAACCTCACCAATGAAGATACCAGTGAGAAAATCCATGTGCCAGCGAGAGCGGACTCAATGTTTTTTTTTAAAGTATAAGACTTCAAACTGCGCATGGATTTTCTTACTGGTTTTTTCATTGGCGAGTTTTTCATTGTGTATTTTTTCCTTTGAGGCACCACTGCGCTTCCTATGTATTGTTCATACTAGCCTCAGTGCGGAGACCTTGTTATTTACTGTGACTTCTCCTGGCTGATGATCGCCAATGAGCGTGAAACTGCTGTTCTAGGATGTCACTTGTGAATAATTTGGTCTCATCCATTGTTGTTGTAATAATATAGTATTTTTTAAAAGAAAGTAAGAAAAAAAAATAAACTGAATTACAAAGTAAAAGTTTCTAAAAGTAAATTATTTTCAGAAGCTCGATTGAAATTGATTTCGAGATATGGATGGTTTTTATTTGTTGAATTCAGTAAATCATTTCCCTAAAAACAATTTGCTTTAATTGAAGCCAAGAAACAAGCAATAGAATTTCCAATGAAACAATTTACTCTGATAAAATTCAGTTAGTAATACAGTGTCTCTCTCTCTGACGAGGAACTTCAGAAAACGTATAAATTAAATATTTCAGTCGACAATTTTATATGAAATATGACATGTTGTTCTTATTAAATTTTAAATTCACAAAACTTTAAATTTCAACAAGTGCATGGATGTCGAGTGTTTCAATGTAGCTGACAGAGCCGACGCTAGGGGGTGGCGAACGGGGCGACCGCCCAAGGCCCCGCGCCTGGTTTAATGCATTTTTAATATTTCAAAAGGTTTTTTTTTTTTTTTTTGGGTTGAACAGATAAGTTTACAGGATTGTTTCTGTTTTTTTTTTTCCCGCAAAATTCATCTTGCCCGAGGCCCCGCACCTTCCTAGCGCCGGCTTTGTAGCTGATGACGAATCTTGGATATTTGAAATACAGTGGAAACTCGATTAACCGTCACTCTCTGTTATCCGTCATCGATCGCAAAACCTACTTCTCCGTAAAATACGGGACATTGCCGCGAAAAAAAGCTCGAGCCTCGAAGAAACAGAAGATGACTGATTACAACTTTAACATATAAACCTTATTATCTAGTACTGTTTTATGTTTCTATTATTATTATTATTATTATTAGTTGACGATATCTATTTGTTACCGATAGATTTTTCTTTGTATTAATTTATTGTTTGCCTTTCGTCCCAAACCAGCATTGAAATTTCGTTACTGTACATGTTTATTGCGAAATTTCTGTTATCCGTCTATTCGGTTAACCGTTACAGTCCCGGTCCCGAAGGTGACAGTTAATCGAGTTTCCACTGTAATCTGTCTATTTTTAATCTGTTTCAATTTGAAATCTGCTTTTGTCATTTTCTCTTGACATTCTTAGGATTTTTTTTATTTGATTTTGATTTTGATAAAAAATATATATATATTTTGTATTAAGTCACTCAAATGCAACAACCCCTGACAAATCAGTCAACTACAGAAGATATACAATCAAATCTTATCGCAATTGAATAATGACTTTAACAAAGAAAGAAATCACAAACACCAGAAAAAGCAATTCATTCATGAACGAAAAATTCAACAAATTCATTAAACAATCCAAAACCCAAGAAATTTCAATTTACAAGAAACAAACGAACTTGAAGGTGAAGAAAAAGAAATAAAAAATTAATATTCAAAAATTTTTCACTTACCTCACTAATTATCTTAATTGAAGTAAACTTATGTAAAAAAAACCCAGAAATGTTTAAACTTAAAAATTATAATACGATATAAAGTTAAAAACAAATAATTAATAAATAAAAGAAGATGGTAAAAACTAGTTAATAGTAAAACATGTTAGTAAAGCTTTTAAAGAAATCTCATTTGCACTTTCAAAAGTATAGAGAATTGAAAGCAGTAACCACAATTTCTTCACAAATAATAATTCTATAGACCTTCGAAAACAAATAAAACCAAATTCCTAAAATTAAGCAATTTACTACAAGAAATAAATTCAAAATTCAAAAATAACTCTGCATCGGAGATCGGAATAAACAATCTAATGCATCCACAACAACAACAACCATAATAATAATAATAATAATAATAATAGAAGATTTTTTTGGTTGAATGACTAGAACCAATCATAACCCCTCTGTCCACTACTAAAATAGAATAAGCTTTAAAAGAATCCAACGGAATCGAAATTTTATTATCAGTTATTATTATTAGTTTTACTTAATGAAATTAATATAACATACATACATATTTTATATTCACTCTTATTATTATTTCTAAATAATAAGAAATAATAATACATGTATAGTCTCCAAAACATTTCTTTTCATTAATCTGAGAAAGATCTAGTATTTAGTAGGAGAAAACTGATTGATATTACGAAAATTAGTAAATTCAGAATGTTTATATTATTCCGCATTTGAGCAGATTCATAAAAAGCAATAAAATGATTCCGAAATACAAAAAGATAATGTGTAGCTCAAACGAGACATTTCTTGACACTTATAATCAACCCACTGGCAATTTTCTGAGGAGACAAAGCTTTTAGAGTTAATTTTTTTTTTTTTTACATTTATTTTTAATTATTTTTTTAAAATTTATTATCATTCAGTACATGATAATAATATAATTGAGTATTTATGAATACAGATCAACAAACTAGGTTTATATGTTATAAAGATTTAATGGTTTTAAACCCACGAGGGCACAACCATAGGAAGTCTTCCAGATATATCTTACTAATTAATGAATTGATTTATAATAATAATTATCAACAATACATGTAATTTACATAAATGTCTTACTAATTAATGATTTGAAAGTATCCCACACCAACATTCCAATAGTAAAGTCAATAGAGATAGTTGTTATTTGCAAGTTATCACATTTTTCAATGGATCTGTTGGCAGCAATGGAAAGGTTGAAATTTAATTTTAAGTTGAATACTTCCGGACGAATCAATTATTCCGGTGGGCCGCGGGTTGTAAAGCCCTGGTTTAACTTGTATTTATCTTAATCCAAGATGTTCTTCTAACAAAACTAAAATTAATTTATACAAAGTTTATTTTGATTCTTTAATCTTTTATGGAATCTTAAATTGGATTTATTTAAACAAATACGAAATACAAAATATTGAAAGAGTTTTTTTAAAAAAAAGATAATATTTATATGTAAATATTAATATTTACATTTATATTTGAGCAAACATTAAATTATTCATTTTTAATATTTATGTATTTAGAAACTATAAACATTTATCAAATGATTAAATTTATTTTTTTTAATCGTTTGATAAATTTTTATAGTTTATAGTTTTATAGAATATAATTTAATTTGGAATAAAATTCTACATCCAAGACAAAAACTTATCTTCTAATTATAAACTATAATTATATAATTTGTTATAATTATTTAAAAGACGATTCTGATTTTGTTATTTATTAAAACGTAACAGTAACAAAGAGCTTTATTAAAACGGGTCATTCCATAACAACAAGGGAGCTGAAACTTGATGTCTCGGATTTCTAATTTAATTTAATTTAATTTAATTATTTTTTTTTTTAGAAAAATTCAAATTTTTGGATTATTTTTGCCAAGTATTTTTTGTTGTTTAGTGACCCATTTGGGAGATTGAAAATGATATATTATTTATTTATATATGATTATAGCAGAGCGTGGTTATAAATCACGGAATAAGAGTATGTTTACGACTAGCAAAAAATTGTCAAGACTTATTCTTTAAGTTTAACAAGAAAAATTTAATCAAAGTGAATTAAAGTAACTTTGCCTCTTTCACAAATACAACTGCAAACATTTTTCACTTATAAAGTTATTTATGAAAGTTCTTTT
The DNA here is from genome assembly GCA_023159025.1 of Thereuonema tuberculata. Taxonomy (NCBI): domain Eukaryota; kingdom Metazoa; phylum Arthropoda; class Chilopoda; order Scutigeromorpha; family Scutigeridae; genus Thereuonema; species Thereuonema tuberculata. Next base: position 2,194,957 of record JAFIDM010002131.1, read on the forward strand.
AGGTATTCCTAAAATTTACTATGTAGATAGACTTTACTGCTTATCGAGTTCATGCATTCTTTAATCACAATAGTTCTTTTACTATCAGAATAAATTGGCGTACTAATTGATTCCGATGAAGATCTATGCATCTATCTATGCTTTCATTGAAGATCTATGCGGCTTCCGTTTATTCTAAGGAAGTAATCTGGAACATACTTCGTATTCAAATATCCTTCTGGAAAGTTCACCATAACATCTTGTTAAAACGAATCTCAATTATTGATTATTCGATACGTTCACTTTCCAAATTAATTATATTCACATATTGAATATATGTACCACGAATAAAGCCGTTTATTCAAAGCCTACTCGTCGAACATCTGTTCGGAATCAACATTTTTACTTTTTCGTACATCGTCGCCCAGAATTCATAACTTTTCAGTTCTTTGTTTTCGTTGTCATTCTTGTGATTGTTTTCCTTTCACAACAGCAACAATCACTCCAGCCGTGTTTATGCATTTGATGTGCAGTCGTCTTTTGTTTATTTAAACAATAAATGATGTCACACTGATTTCAATTGTTTTTTCCAAAAAAGTCAGTTCATTATTGAATTATTATCACTTAGATATTATTATGAGGCATAATAATAACCGTACAGAGATATTGTGATAGCGACCAAACATGGTAACTATTGCGTTTGTCCTGTCCGTCCGTCCGTCCGAGTCCTCCCCTAAGAACTTCCGAATGGATCGGCAAACGGACTTCACCGTCGTGTTCAGAGGCTCAAACACTGTAGGAATGGGATATTTTCAGGGGGCAATGCCCCCCCCCCTCCTGCTATGTTGATATATTTGGCTTTTTTTTTCATTGGATTTCCGCTATTATCTTAAATGTTAGAAATGCAACCATCTCATTTCAGTTATCAGATATAGTTTGATGATGGGTATAGGTCTCTTATGCTGGAGATTGTCCGTTTGAATCCGTCGTATGTCTACTGTTTTTTTTTTTTGTTTTTTGTTTTTTTTTCTCTTAATCAGTTTTTCTCAATGTCAGCGTGGGTTTGTTTTTTCTGATTTTCCTTTTTATTATTATTTTCATTTTTTTTATTATTATGGGTCTCCTTTAATTTTAGGCTTAAGCTCAAAAGTTTTTTTACCTTTTTTTTTTTTTTTTTTTTTTTGTGACACTTTAATGAAGTTCTTTAGAACAAAAGGTAAAGAACGCTTTGTAGAAGTTCACGCAAAATTTCAGAACATTTTGAAAATTTAATTAAAAAAACACTGGTCAAACCTAAAAAATATTCATTCGTGCAGAAACTGTTTATTTGTTATAAATACTTTAACTTATAATTATTTTAAGATATTATATCTACTTAAAAAAATATTTAAAAAAAATCATTTTTGTAATATTTATTGTAGAGTGCTTGCATGGACGGATTTAGGTCTTGATATCTGGGGATGCGAGCTCACCGGAAGGTATGAGGTATTTGTATACCAAATTCAAACACCAAAACCCAATTTAAATGTTCCGTTTTTAGGCCTAATAATTAATAAAATTATTATAACAGAAAACATTTTTATTTATCTGTAAAAAAAATTAAATTCCCAAAAATCTGGAGGTGCGGCGCACCCCCTAGCACCCCCGTAAATCCGCCCATGAGTGCTTGTATAAGAATGAGCAACTCTTTATTAGTTATTGCTTTTATTAGACTGTAACTCGGCAGATTGCCTTCACCGTCTCTTATAACAGCTAACAATAAGCGACTGAGATATAAACATTTTTCAACATTTTTCAACATTTTTCAATGTGCTTGTACTCCAACAACGGAGTTTATTACTTGCATTTTAACTAAAGTAAAATTTTGTTTTTGAAGAAATAATTGTCTATTGACTGAAATATCAACGACATTTCTCTATTTGATCTTAATCCCATCACTGCTTGTGGGTGTTATTGTTTGTTGATGTAATTATTTTTCCATCTGTGGCCTTGGATAATTTTGTTGGATTCTAATGAAGTTGAAGCCCAAGGGAAGCCTTAAACTAACATTAACATAATTCATTGTCATTTCTGTACTTTTATTATAAAACAAAGCATTTAAGCAAAACTTAAAAGTTACAAAGTCAATTCTGAATGAAAATCCTATTACTGAGCAAGCGAATTCGAGTAAACCTCGTTTTTATCCTCTATTTTCTATTTGTTTCGATGGATTTATCAACTTTATATACAGAGATCATTTATTGTCTAATTTAAAATCTTATTCTATACCAAATGAAAACGACACCAGCGTTATTTACAAGTTCTATTTTCTTTTTTTTTTAGCTTCGCTTGTGTTTTTTATATTTCTTTTGTGGTTTGTCTTTCAATAATATTTGTTTCCTCAGTCGAAGTACATTTTGTTTTGACGCATTTATTTTGATGGAAGAAAAATGTGTAATTATCGCTTCTTTTTTTTTTTTTAACTTTAACAAAAAAAAAAATATATAATTTTAAATATAAAAATATAACTTTTAATCCTAATTATGTCTTTCAATATATTTTTTTGAAAGACCTTAATAATAGCAACTCTAGACTCAATCAAATATACAGGGTGTTGTGAAACTGTTGGTTGTTATCTCGGTGCTTGTGGGTGAAGATCGAACCAACGATTTATGAAATTTGAATGAATGCGAACAGATCTATATTTTTCATTATATAATTTTTCATGACAATTAAATGTTCAGTTCTTTTATGAATTTCTTCATTTTTATTTATCAATTTCACTTACTATAATAGCACTGGAACTAAAGTAAAATATCACTGCCAAAGATAATCCTGATATCATTTTTATCCACAGAATGATTTGGTATTTCTCAATTGTTTTTATTCATTGTTCTGGATATATTCACGCTGTATTATTATTCCATTATTAGGGCTTATATAAACTTATTTTTTTATCACTTTTAGCCAAATCATATTCGTCTGGATATTATGGGGCTCGACACGACAAAGATACTTCCGATTTAATTGAATCTACACTCGTTCATTCCATCCTAGCGCAAATGAGATTTTGCCATCATCTACAACGTGCAGTCACAATCCTTTGTTGATAACTTAGGAGAAAAAAATAAATATTACTTTGCTTGTAATAAAACACTATTTTTCCAACAAAAACTCTGTATAGAGATTTTTAATTGTAGATTGGGAACACCAAGATAAACTTTTTTTGGTACTGAATGTAGGCTATATCCGCTGACGTCATTTTTAAGGCTACTCCTCCTATTCAAGTGTACTTTCGTTGGAACTTTGAGGTGTAGATAATTGCGGGTATTTTAATGAATTTCTTAATAGGTATTTTTTATTTCAAAAAATGAGCTTAAATGAAATGTCATGTGACGTCATCTATTATTTAACCCCTTTCCCCCTCCCTCGTCGCATTAAGTCCCCCCCACACACACACACACCTCATGAGTAACGTAGTTAATGGACAGATCCAAATGTTTCTTCCAACTTAATTTTCTCAATTTAATCAGATTAATTCAGAAGCATTTTAGTTGAAATGTTCTAACTTAATTAGCAAGAACTCAAGTAAAGATTTTTGATTTTTTTTTTACCTTTTTAATTTTATTTAGAACTAGCTGTACCCGGCATGCGTTGCAATGCCACTCAATGAAAGAAAGGGCTCGGTGAGAAGGGGCCGTAAATATAAGGTCCCGGTGTCGATCGGGGATGGGACACTTAAGCCCTTGTGTCGCCATCCCCACACCCAAGTGTGGTGTCCCTGCCCCCCATATGAGAGAGAATTTTTCCCTTTTTACAATTGACTTCGGGGGCCGAAAAGGGGCCCTAAATATAAGGTCCCGGTGTTGGTCGGGGGTGGGACACTTAGGCCCTTGTGTCGCATCCCCCCCCCAACCAAGTGTAGTGTCCCTGCCTCCCATAGGAAAGCGAATTTTTCCTTATTTGCAATTGACATGGGGGGCCTGTGAAGGGGCCCTAAATATAAGGTCCCGGTGTCGGTCGGGGGTGGGAAACTTCAGCCTTTGTGTTGGCTTCCTCCCACCCAAGTGTGGTGTACCTGCCCCTCACAGGAGAATGAATTTTTCACTTTACATAATATTTGTGTAGTTCTCATTTTCACCAGCAGCTGGATATTGGTTTTTTCAGGAGTTTTACTCCTTTTCAACCCTTTGGGGGGGGGGGGGGTCAGGGTTCTAAGGTAACCTATCTTTTCCGCAGGGTCCTAAAGAGTAATTCTGGAAAGCTTGGTCCAGATAGGTCAAAGGGCCTAGGAGTATATAAAGGACAAAGAAAGAAAGATACATTCATTTTTATATATATAGATGATTTCAAGATTTCTTTAACAAATTTTAGATAAAAGTAAAGCACGTAAGAGATTAAAGAGTGAATAATCTTGATCAACTAGTAAAAATCTTTGATGTAGATTTATACAGTAATTATTTCTTTTATTTTAATCTATGAAATAGAATCTGTGACAAATGGTACGAGAGGACAAGAAACTAATCTTCTTCCTCTACATTTCATAAGGATTACAAATAAGAACTAAAAATAAAACATTTTCATTTACAAGTTAACAAGTGAAAACTATCCTATTCAATAGCATTGTTATTAATAATGATAACAATTAACACATTAATAATAATATAAATAAAATACTAACATTACTCGCATTACATCATTAATATCTAAAACTTATTTTTTCATAAATTCTTTAACGTATCCAAATGAAGCACTATTCATTTTAAGAAATGTATCCTCATTAATACAATTTTTTTTATTAATCAAACATGATTCGATCAAAAATCTCTCCTTTTTTTAGAAATTTCACATTCAATTGTGACAATTGGATCTGGGTTGTGTCCTTCTTCCTCACAGTGATCTGCCCAGACAGAAATTCTACTTTTTTTATTCCTGAAAACTCTAATATGTTCTACTTCCAAAATAGACATCCCCATAATCTCTGCAAGTCAGACTATATACAATCCCCATTTTATTTAACATGTTCTCATGAACATCCTTCTTCTGTTTAAACAATTTGTTACTTTTATAAAAAAAAATATAATCGAATACTGTTTACTTTACAAACATCTCTAACATGTTTGTTTACTTTAAATCCCAATGGTAGTTTAATTACTTTGTTTTCAGTAATTTTAACAAAGTTTTCTGTTGTTTTCTGTTGTTTCATTTTTCTTCTTTCTTTAAAAAATGACAACAACAATGTTTGTGTGTTTGTTTCTTTTTAATATAATAGTTTAAAAAACCCAATGATTACAAAAATATTGAACAAAAACAATGAAGTAAATAGAAATTTAACAACAATCTTTTGGATACCAGCAGTAAAGTTCTGAAAACAATGAAGAAAGGAATACCGAATCTGATTTTTTCTAAGTCCCATTACGTGAATCCCAACGCCCAAGATGCGCTGGAGGTGAGGCTCCAACGTTTCATTGACCCGGGACTGAGATGAGGTCGTCCACTGGGAAAGAAACCTGGTACCCATGCGATAGAGGGCTGGGTGGACGCTAGACTCGTTCGGAGGAAAATGTCCCTTCTTCTGCCGAGGATTGAACCTGCCTCCCTCCAGTCAAGCGCCCACAATATGAGGAAAAAAAATCTCAAGAAATTAACAATTCAACCTAGATAAGGAAGAGGAAGAATGTTCATAGATGATATACAATGCTCATAGATGATATACAATGTTAATAGATGATTGTAGCGTAATTTTAATATCACTAGAATTTTAAAGATTAAGAATTTAAAGTAAAACAATTTAGGACTGACTGTGAATGAATTTCTTACTTGTAAATTTCTTGTGATTTACACGAGGTTTGAAAAGAAAGCTTGAAGTTTTATTGTATTGATTAAGCCAAAAAGTTTGAAACTTATCTGATTAGGCTGTAATTTGTTATAATAAAAAAGAAATCAAGTTTTATTGAATTTTGTAAGCTATAATTATCTCATCTAAAATACGTTTTTATTCCCAGACTCTTCCTTTTTAATCTTCAATAATTTCAGCATTATTTTTTTTTTAATAAATTAAAGAACTCAAAAAAAAAACACAAAGTAGATATACGAACCGACAACCATCAGTCATAAGTCCGAGACTCAAGCATCAAGGTATAGCTGACAACTGAAATGCTTGCATTTTTAACATTTAAGCTAGTAACGGAAATACAATAAAAACAATGCCAAATATCTCTGTTGGCGCCTGAAAATATCCTATTTCTTAATTGTTTTGGGCCTCTCAACAAGATTGTGAAGTCTGTTTATCGATCCGACCTTCCGTTCGGGAGTTGTTAGGAGTGGACAGACACGGACGGACGGACAGGAAAACTATCGATTTTGGTGGCTATCACAATAGTTCCCAAATGGCTCACTAAAAAATGAAGAAATTAATTTTTATAATATACCAAAATTTAAGAAAACTTCTAAATGAAGATCAAATTCTCGAGGAGACGTATACTGTTTGTCCACGAACAGTTGATCCCTAGCCACGCCTATGTCACGTGGTAGGCGAAGAGTTCAAGAAGTGATTTGAGGGGTCAGTGTGATAGTTTTCCATTTTCAGAGGAAATGCACAGATTTTGTTTCTTGGTTATGACAGAGGAATTGATGATATAAAATACGACATTATATATCTATTTTTCTTACATATAATAATAACTAGGTTATATTTTAACTGTAACGATGTATAAAACTGATTTGCTAATTAAGAACTGTTATATTTATACTGTTTCTTATTCATTTAAATTATGAAAAATTGTAATTATATATAAATTATATTAATTAATGTAAGTAATAAATATATACACTTCATGGTAATAATGTTTTATTTAACAATTAATTGCTGACAGCTAAAAAAAAAAGCAAAACTTGTTTAAAAACAATTCCGTAAAGTTCCACAGAACATTTACAAATATACAAATTAAGACCATTGGCAATACAGTTAAATATACTCAATATTCTCAAATTATAAATGTTATTCATAATTATTTTATAAATAATTTTTTTCTTTAATAGTAAATATTTAAAAAAAAATTTCTTAATTTTTTTTTTTTTTTCCAAAATTTTTTTTTTACAACCGATCACCCCTATTGTGAAATGTCTTCTCCGTTTTAAGAGGCGTGGTTAAGGATCAAGTAGTGATGGACAAACAGTAACTTGAGAATTACACGAGTTCTCAATGGCTAAGAGCTAGTCTTGACAAGACCTTTTTTACGAGATATAGATCATGTCTCTAGCATAATTTTTTACTTTTAAACCGTTATTTTAATTAAAGACAAATAAATTCAAACAAAATCTTTGGAGAAATGACTTTTTTGATCATCATCATCAGGACAGCGAGGGAAATCCAATGAGAAATATTTTCATGAGAAATTTCAAATTTTATTGAAATTAAATTCGTCTTAGGTGGATTGAATTGATGTTGAATTGAATGAATGACAAGGAGTTCTTGATGCAAATATCAGGTAATTGATGGACTTCCTTATTTCAATCCAACGCCATTCATTGGATCCAAAATAAAAGAACAAAAGTGGTTCACATGAAAAGAACGAAACGGTTCCTGATCTACGCAAAGGGAAAGTCTAGTTTCTGCTTAAAATTAAATTCGAAAATAAAGAGGAGGGGGTGGAAAGATATAAACAGATACCAAGAACATTAACACAAACAACTCTCTAACCCTATTTGTAATAATGGTTAAACCTAGTTAATAAACTAAGAGTGAGTTCTATCTAATTTCATTCTATGACTCATTTTTTCTTTATGTGAAGCGTAACTGATAAGAAACAAATTAACAAAGAAAGATCCCTTATTACATAAATAAGGTTATTCATTGACAGCAACATTAACATAATACTAGAAAGAACTGAAGTAATTTTGAATTATATCTCTTTTAGAAAGCAAGTTTAACGTCCGTAATCATTTATAAATATTGTAAAAAACTCAAGGAACGCTTCTTTCCTTATATTTTTTATCTTAAGGGAGACGGAAAATAACGATAAAAGATAACCTTAATCTTAATTATCTCACTTAAGATAAAAAAAATATAAGTTTATAGTAAATATAGAGTTCACGTTGCAGGTTGTGATCGTAGGAACTTCACTGTCTCATTTCAAATTCAATTGTTGTCTTTTTTTAAAAAAAAAAAAGTTTTTAAATTTCTTTTCTTAAAGTTTCAATTTTATTTCGTGATGGTAAATTTAAAAATTATTTTGTGTAAATTTGTAAAGTGTGTTTTTATAAACAAGATCAAATACTTTCAAATTTCCTTTTTTTTTTTTTTTTTTTCCTGTCTTTTCTCTTCAAAGTTTCACAAATTTCACTTCCAACAATTACTTTCCATTTTCTCCAACATCAACCTAACCGATGTAAACCAAACAACAACACAATTTCGGATTCTGTTGAAGCTCAATTTCTATTGTAGCGGCAGAACTTAACAAGATATTTGCTAATTGAGCGTTTGTTTCCATTAAAATATTTGAAATAAGCATAAATTACTACAAAGTCAGTCATTTATATACAATGATTTCTATGTTGTAGGTGAATTTATAGCAATTGTGAGAATTTCCATTCTATTAATAGCATTTGAAATTTGCATGGATAAAGGATTACCTCAACTTTATCTAGAATTGGGAAATAATTCCATTATATTATCCACTTTGTTAAAATGCAAAAATAGATGAGAAAAAAAATTAGTTCAAGTTGAGCATTACGAAGCTTTCATCTGGATTTGAAAAGATGTGATTGGTTGAAAGGTGATAGTAGGCATGAAACTGTAATTCTTGTAGATTATTCTCGAATGTTTATAGTTAAATTACTTATAAGAACGAATACAAGCTATTAGAGCTTCCATGGATGCTTAATTGATTCTCATGACTTATAGATAACGAGTACCAGTGGGATTTTAAAATGCCCTTCTCCTTTGGCGTCTATCTGATACTTAGCTTAATTACTGGAGAAAATATTATCTACATAATAATACACCAACTTTAGCAATATTTGACAGACATTTATGAGATCATTCTGCTTCCTCAGGCGATATTTTAGAACTTTCTTTATGTTTAAATAAACAATTTTAGTTAACGAAGTTGTTGTATGTCGTGTGCATATTAATCATATTATTATTTCAAGACATTACGTCTCCATTTGCATCTCAGAAATGTCATTGGAGTTAAAAATAGTGGTCATTTCGAAAGAATCTCGTATCAGCCAGAAAATGAAGAGTCTCTGATCTGGGTCTTGTCTCTTGAAGATATCCTTCGACAGTATTCTGAATAATAATAATAATACTTAGCCATTCATTTTGACTGTAATCCCTTCCTACACGACACACGTATGTTTTAGAGCAATGATGTTCAACCTGGGATACGAGAACACATGGAAGTACGTGAGGGAAAAAAAAAAAACCCTCTTCCAATGCACTGTCGGAAGGTTTTCTTACTTTTCATTACTTAAAATAAATTACTTTGAGTACTAAAATTATTTGAAAAGAAAATATGTTGTGGCAACAGGAATTTTATTTTATTCTATTCCTTCTCTTTTATTTTGTTTTGAAGCAGATCTTTCTCCTCCACTCTTCCAACTCCCTGGCTCTAGGAATAACGTTGGCTGATGACATCTTATCAAATATTTTCATTTGCTAAAACAGCTTTTACTTATCCGGACACTATAATTCAGATGATCTTTGTTCATTTAATAAATTTTAAACGACAGGAAATAAATAATATCTCTTTGTAAAATTAAAACTTATTTCTTCATTATTAAAAATGTAATTTATTTTAGATGCTAGCCGTAGAACTTTACTTGTGTTTAGGTAAATTGAATATACTTTGAATTATGCACAAATAACCTTAAGTAGCCCGCACACGATGCAGCTTTGGGCCGAGTTGCATGTGCAACTTTTGGCCTAGAGCGTTTTTGGAGCTGCATGGGCCACGTTTTTACCGGAGTTGCATGGAGCAAAAGCTGCAAAGAACGGCGGTGCAACTCGGAAAGCTGCAAAGAACGGCGGTGCAACTCGGAAAGCTGCAAGGAAGCTGCATGGAATAACCCAATCACAGTGCAGCGTTGGAATACGTCAGGCGTGACGTCATGCTCAAGGAAGAAACATGTCGTCGAAACAGATTTCCTTCGCTTCAGATGGGCGAATCGCGAATACAGAAAAAATATCAGATTATTTCGAGTTCTTTCACACATAAATACAGTTTATATGTACATGCAGTAATTTAATGCGGCAAAATGTATCAGAACGTTTGAAAAACCTAGATTTTTTGAATATTTCACATCGGAAGCGGATTGTCGCTCATTCACCATTTCCGGAAACTGCCACGTGACGTCATTGTTTCAGTGAGCAATGGATTATTATTGGCTGTTGGTAGTTGTTATTCGTGAATCGCATTATTGCCATCAACTGCGATTACATATCGGCTACTAATTTTTTAAAACAATTTCTCAGATGTTTAACATAAATCACAAATATTTAGTTTTGGAACGATATCACAGCAGTATCCTTGATGTCATGTCCAGTGACGTCATTCAAATTCGTTGTGTGCTTCGTTTGTTGTCCGCACGGCGGCGCTAACAATGTTGCATCGTTTGCGCCCTGACTATAGTTCGCAACTTTTTCTGTGCAACTCATTTGCATCGAGTTGCACAGCAAAAGCTGCATCGTGTGCGGGCTGCTTTAGGGATGCATACCAGATGTCCAAGAAATAACATGAGATGTTTGAAGCGCCATAAATTGATAAATATTAGGCACATCGAGCACAAACTTTGGATTCTAGGCTTATGAGTCATGGGAGTTCAATCATGAGAAAAAGTTCCTAGTTCACATAGTCACCACCACATAGGCATGTGGCGCTGTTGTCGGCTTTGCAGTATCTTCTAGCTTTTCTTTGCTCCTTCAAATTCGGAATTGTGGAACAGAACGGTTGAAGATATTCAATGTGTCCTCCTCCATCCTCAGAGATCACTTGCATTCGATGCGTACCGTGCTCTTCAACATGTTGGAACAATTCATCATGCAGATGCTCACATTCATGTCTTATGGCGTTTATCAATTCCTGAAGCGTATGCACCCTATCTCGATAGACCTTATCAAGGCTTTGAGATAACCTCAGAGCTAAAAGTGACAAGGATTGATGTCAGGGGATCATGCGGGCCATGCGTAATCAAAATGCTTGCTTATTATATAATTATTCTCCAATTATTCTCCAATCGCATTTCTAGCCATACGTGATGTGTGCGGTTTAACTCAATCTTGCATGAAGACTACTGTGTTTAGGACTTATGTTGTTGCAGGAATGGAAACACTTTGTTTCGCAATAAAGACGAACCCCTGTAACGGTGCAGGTGAACCATATATCGTAAATTTGTTATCGATAGTGGTTCCTTCTGATGCCTATGATACGCTTGTAATCATGTAATGCCAGTGTGGCATTCGAATGCAACTGATAATAAAAGCTTCACGATTAAAAAACAAGTGTTAACGGCATTGCTGTACTCTTGTTGAAGATTTGTGCATGAGTCATTATGTGCTGCCTTTTCAAGGAGAGCTCCATTTGCATAGCCGACAGCAGCGCCACATGTCCCCTGGTGGAGACTATGTGAATTAGGAACTGTTTTCTCCCCATCACCAAAAACCCTTAACCATTAAACTCAATATTTATCAACTTATGGCACTTCAAACACCTCACGTTATTTCTTGCACACGTGATATTTCAATGCTTGTATTCCAGCTGTCAACTACGTCGTCAGTCCATTCTCGATAAGATTAATCTCTACCATTATCGCAAACAGCAAAGTCTTCATTTGACGTCTTTCATTCTCTGTCCGAAGAGCCTTTTGCAGAAGGTTTTCTTTCAGATTTTATCATTTTTATACGATATTACTAACTTTTTCCAATTCTCAAACTCTTCCGATAGACAATCTTTTAATTCTTCTTTTCAAATCTTAAGTCAACATTCACAGCCGTACAACATGCAGCTGAATTTGCACACAATTAGATGTTCATCATTGTTGGAAGACTAATTCACTTGTTCTTCCAAATCTTATCCAGACTCCAGACGCAAGGCTAAAATGCAAAGGACTAACAAAAAAGTTTTTTTCTAGTCCATTTTTCCGCCCTTTCTTGAAGTTTTGCTAGAACAGTTTAAGAAGTGAGATTCCTTCTCTCATACCTTTTCCAATTTTGATTTTCTAGCTTATGCAAACAGATTGTAGCAGTTACACTCTACTAAGTTCTACATAATTATCGTTGTTTGTCTAAAGATTAATTACAGTAGGCATGTTAGTGAAACAAACTGTATTCGTAGTCTATACATTCAAGACAGAGAGATATTTCGCATTCATGCTCTGACAGGCAAATGAATGTGAAAGCCAAATGGATGAGATTTAAAAGAACAAATCAACTGCTGGATTAAGCCACGGCAAAAGGACAATGAAGATTAATTGGAAGCGTTCCCTTTCGTTTTAATCCAAATATTTTGCGTTTTCAGCAAATAAAATTTTATTCTAATATTATGAGCAATTGCAGTCTAATAATTAATACAAACAAATATCTGAGTTGGCAAAAGAAATCACATTGAATAGAAGAAGTTCACCAGAAAATAAAGAGAACTGAATTGATACAAAATAGCTCAAAACCATTCTTCATTTGTAGAAGATGTCATTATTTGGTTTCTATTCTCTCTAACGAATCAAATGATTAGGGGAATGTTCGACAGATTGGAGGAATCACGAAGTTGGGGATAAATAGATAAATCGTCCCCTGTGGGAAATTAAGGACAAACTCACCCCCCCCTCCACTGGAATTTTCAAATTTTATATAATTCACACAATTTCTTTGTCTTAAGAGGAGAAAGAGAAGTTGAGCAATTTGTTTTTACTTCATCTAATTCAAAATGTAAAAAATACACCCCCCCCCTTCCACCGGAAAACTCAGTAATGCTGTAAAAATAAAGAATTTATTTGTTATTAATCAAAGATATTGTTAATGAAAAGACGCGCCCCTTGCTCGTCCATTTTATTTTAATATCTTATTATAGAAATAATTAATTTGAATGAGCAAATGGCGCATTGTAAGGAATAGTTTACTCCATAATTAGCCCTTTTTTTTTGTTTGTATTTTTTTCCTTACCCCAACCCCAGAGCAGATATGATCTCGAATTTCATTCCAAAAGGGCTGAGCAGTTTATGTTTTGATTCATGGTTTGCCTCCAACCCCTGCGCATCTTTCTTTTTACTCAAATACACAGGAAAACAAAACAGTCAGTGCTCTTTGTATTAAGATCCGACCGCCACCACTACCTTGCACCCCTTGGCGTGCAAATGGTCTGCTCTATGAGCTAGCAGCTGGTTGGTTGGCTGTATGCCAGACTGGGTGCAGTTGGAGGAAGGCAGCTGAGAGCCGACGCATTGTAGTTGCTGCAGCCTGTGAATCACCTGTGAGGCAACGGACTCTAAGCGGCCACAATAAAAGGACGGCCGCGAATACGATGTTCTCGGAGTCAATATCGAACAATTGCACACAAAACTGGAATACTCTGTCTCTACGAATGTCTTACCTTATATCTGGATAAAAACAGACCAGTGCGCGGGAAAGCTGCTACAACACAGACTTCAAAAGGTAAGATTATCTGTTTGGAATCGTCAAAAAATATAAACTCAAATAAATATCAAAAAGTCAAAATCCACTCGAAGAAAGCGAAATGAAATGGTTGAGAAAACACGGTTCATTCAAAAGGAACGAAGAAATTAGCTCATAGCAACGTTGTAATTCGCAATTGTGAAGTAATTCCTGTGAGCAGAATATTACGAAATGCCATTTTAAGAATATATATTTTGTATATAATTTTAATGTTATAGGAGTTTTGATAAAAAGTTATTATTTTGTAATAAATCTATTTATTAAATCGAACATCGATTATCAAATCAGCAAAACATTTTCACTGTTACCTCAGCTTGTTATCTATAATAAACAATTGCTCGTTATTATTATTTATTGACGAATTAAAATTCAGCAAGAGGAATTTGTGTGATTATTTTTTTTAAAATGAAAATAATTTGATTTAACATTTGGCTCAATTAAATTTTAGTGAATAATTTCTCTGATCCATTGGTTGGATTTCCTCTTTAAAAAATCGAACTGGTCGTAAATGCAGCAAACGGGGTTGTTAATCCAATACACAAGGATTACATTAAAATGATGAATCATTCTGGATACCACCTCTCGAAGGCGGTCCTTGCAAGACGCAATGTCTCTTTTGCATAATCGCTCTCCCAACGCAAAATTCCGTCGTTTCCCGATATCTTTTTCCCTCCTTCGCGGAGGCATCGCGGAGGAAGTTTCTTCTCGTTTTTCAGCTTGAAAAATACAAATCCTGAAATAAAAGTCCTGAGGGGAAAATACACATGGATTCCTGTCTAATGATAAAATTCATTTCCGACGATGTTCACGTTTCTAGCTTTTGGCGCTAACCTTTCCCTCTTTACTTCTCCAACCCCCAAACAAATGCTTGAAGAAACAGTTCAACCCATATTGTAGCCCCTGCGGAAACAAAGCATTGTTAATAAACACAAGGTAACAAACGATTCCGTCCATAAGTAAAAGTTGTTTTTCTAAATTTTAAAAAACTAAAAATATTTAAAGCATCAACAACAAATAATGAGGTTTTATTTTTTTTCCTAAAATAGCGAATTATGGTATTTATTATATTTTATTAGTTGACTTTTGTAATTAATAATAATAATAACAATTCGGATATTGCATCGAATAGCCAATGAACCAAGTTGGATAAACAACGGAGTTGCAACTATTTATGACTTTAAATAATTGAATTCCGATTAAATAGATCGCGAATTATAAAAAGACGAAATCCTACGACAAATATAATATATTTTACAATGTTTTTAGAAATGTAAAGAAAATTTGGGAAAAAAAAAATCCTTCCAATACTAATAATAATGAGTTCAGGCACTTAGGTTCCTTAGATTCTTTTAAAAAAACTGCTTTTGTTTAATATTAATGCTGATGTTTTTATTCAAATAACAAAATGGATTAAATTTAAGAGAAAGAAATTAAATACTACCGCATTCTGATCAATAGTTGTCTCAAAGATAGTTTACAAATGTAGATTTGATGTTTAAAAGGTGATCGAACGTTAAACCTTTCCTTTTCCTTCCTTTACAATCATCCTAATTAAGGATCATTTCAATCTTCACTTTTTCTCCATTTCCTAAAAAAAAAAAAAAAAAAAAAAAAACCACTTCATTTAATAACAGCAACAAGAGAAGAAGAAAACCAGTGGCTGTAATTTAGGAATTCACAACTTTTATTTTCTGAATGCTCTAACTTTTGTTTAATTTTAGGAAAACTAGAAGTAGCTTTGTTTGTTTGTTTGTAACTGGTGATTTGTTTTGATCTGCTATAATTTTATGATGAAGAAAAGTAAACATTCAAAGGTTAAAATTAGTTTCATCCAAAACTTGAGGTAAGATTTAAAATAAAAATGGTATTTTATAATTGGTTTATATTTAATTAATTTTAAAAGTGCATCCCCACAATAAACTAGAACTGAAACAAAATAAATTTAGAATCGAGAAATAACTGCGATATGATTTAATTTGAAAAAACAAAACCCGTCGTACAACAGTTCTATTTCTTATTGTAATCTGTTGCAGTAATTTTTTGATTGATTTAGTAATTCTTCATTCAGTCACTTTGACTGAAGAAAGGATTTTTATGGAACCTTAGGGAAAGAGGGGAAATCTGTTTTCTTGTTTTGATTGAGGGAATCTATTAGCAATTAAAAGCTTTAAAGTTTCATGTTTCAATTAATTCGGAATTTTCCAGTTGATAAAACATAAGTTTATGAAATATCATTAGATTTCTGATTTGGAACAAAATGAGATAATTTTGGATTTCCTATGATTGTAGTATTTTATTGGCTGTTGTTTTGCAGAATCCATTGGTTTTTGACTGAAAGTTTTATTATTATTATTATGAAAATTTAATTTAATGAGTTTCATTATAAATGTATTTATTTAAAAGCATATTAGATACAATGCAGTATCTTTGTATAATCCTAAGATACAAATAGTAACAATCAGTGAAAGTTTGTGTTACTTCCTACTAGTAGCGAAACACAAAAATTGAATTCCTGATCCAAGTTGTAATTTAACTTTATTTAAAATAATATAAATTCTCTTCCTTTTTGACATTTTCCAAATTCCAATGTTGAATGTTAACTCATTGATGAAATATCTCTTCATAGTATGAAAAGAAACCAACTCCTTGCTTCTTGATTCTCTTAAAGAGATTAAAGTGTCTCTTTAGCACGACTTCAGTTAATTTATGTTTTACTTTGAAAAAAGAAAAAAAAAAAGCCTTTGTCGTCCAACCTCAAGACCAAAGGATAGTAATCTTTCCTGACATGGTGTGGTTTCAAATGTCTACTTGGAAAAAGAAAGAAAAACTGAAGAAAAGAATCATACATCAGACTTAATGATAAAAGAAAAAAAAAAAATACTCTACAATTTTAAGTGCTTTAATAAAAAAATTATACTAAAATCTCTTATTATTTCTAAAACGCAAAAAAATAAAAAAATAAAATAAAATAAAAATCTCTGCCGCGGATCCCCCGCTGTAAGTATATTTTCCAAAGGTGAAAAATGTTTAAAACTGTTTACAACTTTGAGGCCCTACCCGACTTCTAAGCCATGCCTCCTAAAAACCCGTGAATAGATGTCGACTTTGTTGTTACTTACTTATAGTTAAAACCAATGCCCTAAAAGCTCTATAAGGTTTGTGGCACAAGCTGTAAAAACAACGTCAGGATAATGTTTTGAAGGTAGGAGAACGTAAGAAACTGGAAATTTCTATCGGCCGCCATTTTGAAACTGGTGATCCGATGATGGTTGAAATACAATAACGGTAGATTATTTAGCATCCATAAAAGTTTTATCTCAAAAGCTCAAAATGTAAGGCTGTTATCCACGTCACCAAAGTTGTGATGGAAAAACGATGAAAATGCACAAATTCGTTTGCTTTCACGCCTTGAGCCATCATCGATGGGAATCTAAGACAGCTGTTTCGTCCTTATTAGGACTCATCAGCCAGATTTATCCTCGATGATCAGCTCAGAACGCGTGAAAGCCTTTCTCCCGCTCTCGGAAATGGAACCCGCAAAAGCAAACAATAGAAAAATCGCTGTGACCAGTACCTTAGGCCGCTGAGCACAAAAGGCATTTAATAAATGGATAAACCATAGGCGATAAATTAATACGTAAGAAATATTAATGTACATTAAATTTAACATGAAAAACGAAAATGCACAAATTCATTTCATAGGTTTTCTCAGCTTGATCATTGTAGGTAAATCTGACTGAGGAGTCCTATTAAAGATGAAACAGCTGTCCCGTCGATGATGGCTGAAGGCGTGAAAGCAAACGAATGTGTTTTTCATATTAGGGGGCGTCCATTACTTAGATGTTTTTAAAAAATTTGGACTCCCCTTCCCTCTTGGTGAGATTTGGTATCTCACCCCACCTCCCCCTCACGTGAGACTTCCCCTACAATTTTTAAATAATTAAATTTATTTGATATGTTCATGTATTTTGCTTCGAACCACTAAATACCTAAAGCGTTACTGATGTCTTCTATGAAATACATTTTTTCTGTGAAAGAAGAGGAGAAAAATGATACTATGTTTAAAGTGCACTATAATGAATTTAATTCAATTGTAAAAGTAAAGAAATAGGCTGCGACACAACCTTCCCTAATTCTTCACTCACTCCATGGGCATTCATGTGCTTCCTCTATTGCAACGATTGGACATACGATGTCTTTTGGTAGTATAAGAAGACAGTCATTGAATAACATACAAAATGTCGTAATCTGTAATAGTATATATATTCTCTGAATTAAAAAGTTGACGTGAGATTTTCATTGACCCCCCTCTCTCCCTTTAAATGCGATTTGCCAGACCCCCCATTTTGAGCTTATGTAATTAATGGACGCCCCCTTACAGTTAATGCACTTCTTCCATATTTTTATTTAGAATTCCTCAAAACAGGAATAATACTGATCATTGTTCAAATCAATACTCGGTAAAGAAAAAAAAAAAAATCTGGGTTTCAGTATAACAGCTGTTTCGCTTCAGATCTTAACTTTACTTTCGTAGGTTTTCATTCCTTCGATCAATATTTTTAATTTTACTAAACTTCATTCTAAATACAGTAGATACTTGGCTTCTTCTTGAGATTTGACTAATTTGCTTTAAGTAAAAACCAGAAAAAAAAGTTAAGATCGAATGGTTACGTTGGGTTTTTTTTTTTGTAAGAAGCAAGATTAATTTTAATGATTTTAAATTTTAATAAGTTTGTTTTACTGCTTTTATTTACTTGTTATTACATTGGAAAAAGGAGTCAAAGCAAATTACTGGAAACGTGTATAAATAGTTGAATGAATCGATTCGTAAAAATCCTTTTATCGATTTTAAAATTGGTTTTGACAACATGGAAAGAGAAAGTTCATTAATGTCGGTTGTTGAGCCTTTTTTTCGTTTTGGATATTAATAATTATTTAATTTTTTTATTAATCAGTTAATTCCTTGAAGAGTATTTGGTATCCATTTTTGATTAACGTAATGTTTTGAAGATGATCTGTTTCATTTCATTAGGAGTTGTTTGACTTTAAGGAAAGAAGATAAGAAATGGAAAGAAATGCTTCAAAGAGTTGGAGTCCTTAATTGAATTGGTTATTAGTTAATTCACGGAACATCTATAATTTTGAAAAAATTCTGCTGCAAACCAACGATATTCCTAAAGAAAACCAACATTTTTTTTTTATTATTGCTTTTACTGAATGTAATAAAATCATTTGAATGAAACCATTGCTTCATTTAAATAACAGCCAATTTTAACAAAATAAGCTGAAATATTTTATTAATCTTCATTTATGACAAATTGTAGTTGAGATTATTCAGAATTTAATCTAGATGGAAAGTAGTTGTTCTATTCATTCAATAAACTAAGAGAAAATACACAGACGTTAATTCTAAGGTCCAATTGTGATAATATTAGGGAAATAAAATTGAAATTGATACAAATAATTTTTATTTGAATTAACTGAGCACGGATTAAAAAACGATTAAGGCAAAAAGACAAAGTTTTAGGATTGTTCCTTATTTAAATTGATGATCATTCACTTTTTAACCTTCTATTTGTTACCAAAAGATTCTCAACTGAATCTGTCTTTTGTTTTCTTTATTTGTTTTTCTCATGGTTTCGTTCTGGAAGACAAAAGAAGGTCGTTCTCAGTAATTTAATCAATTGATGCTACTCCATTGTAATCTCAGAGAATAACTTCCGGCAATTGATAAGTTCACAAATAATCCAGTTACTCAAGAGTAATTAGAGATTAACGTTTTAATCAAAAAAAAAAAAAAGGAAATAACATCGATTCAAAGTCTTTCTTTACTTTAACTTGAACGTTTCCAATGAAAAGCAAGAAGAATTTGAAAAGGTTTTTTATCCCTTTATTTGCTTTATGGAATATTTTAAATTATCATTGAATATCGTAATTATTTAGTTTCGAGCTACTTTAATTAATTTATCAGCCTTAATTTCAGAACCTAAAGTAAGGCTGATCCAACGCTTTTTTTTTTGAATGAAATTGATAGTTTATTTTCCTTTGGTTTTTCATTAATCCAATATTATTTTCTTTGGAAATCAAAAACTCATTTTCATGGAAAATAAAAAGTCCAAAATAAC
Source organism: Thereuonema tuberculata (assembly GCA_023159025.1). Classification (NCBI taxonomy): domain Eukaryota; kingdom Metazoa; phylum Arthropoda; class Chilopoda; order Scutigeromorpha; family Scutigeridae; genus Thereuonema; species Thereuonema tuberculata. The sequence continues at coordinate 2,214,709 of JAFIDM010002131.1, forward strand.
CAATCGATAAGAAAAAGAAAAATGTGCACGTGATTACATGAAAGACAAACAATTTAAAGGAACTATACTCAAGTAGGTTTTATAAATCGCCCGACGTAGATGATGAGAGTTACTAATCATTCTCTTAACTGTAACAAATCCAATAAGCGAAGTATTTAACTATTTTCAATAAATTCGATCAATCATTAGATTCTTTAATTTAGTTAGCAAATTGAAGGAGATCTTGCATAAATTTGAATTTTTATTTTTGATGAAATTGGTAGAAACTTGAAATATCTTTTCACAAAATTATGTTTTCTTTGATCCTAAAGAAGTTGAATCCGTTTTGAAATGGAAAAACAAACAAAGATCTAAGAAAGAGATTAGAGACAATTTCCAAAGGGTTGAGTGAGAGCTGTGGATAAAGTCAGGTAGTTTTTTTTGACTTGTTGGTTTATTTCCGTTTTTGTTTTTCTGAATTTATTTGATAAATCACCAAAATTATTCTATTTTATATCAAAATAAGCTTCATAGAAAATATGAAAACAAACCAAAAGACCATAAAATTAAGAGAAAGTTTGGCTGAAAATTCCTGCTGGGATGATCGCAACCTCATTGTAACCCTTTGACCCCTATTTTTCTGTGAAATAATTCACTCTTTGTAAGGTTGTTTCTTGTTCTTTTAAAATGAGTTGAATATTCAGTCAATTTGCTGAAATATTTTCTCTTTCGTTAGTTTTTGTAAAAAACAGTAAAAGAGGAAATTCTTGGGTTTTCAGCGCAAAATAGAAAATGAGACATCTTTTCAATTTCCCATTATTTATTGATTGTCTTTTTTTGATCTGATTCATTTCAATTGGACTCCTTTAACTGATTGTTTGCCTGACATTGTTTTAATTTTTTAACAATTATTATGCAAAACTAATTCTTACTGATTGTACAATAAATTTTCCTGAAACTTCAATTCTTTACTCAGTTTTCAATTCTTTTACTAAAGATTTTTATCTTTGTGGGGGCGTTTGATTAATGCTTGCAATCCTTTCAGAAAGCTTTCCTTGCCAATCAAGAGAATTGATAATTACGAAATGTCATTCAAGGCAAATTCAGTAACAACATTTTGCAGATACACGTGAGTCAGTTTCCATGTGACGAATGGCTTGCGGAGAATCCTCTGAGTGATTTGAATGGCTTCGTTTAATCTAGCATTTGTTTAACTAATTGTCATTGTAATAGTTGAAACAGTTCTGCTCTTTTTCATTCTGGTTATTAGAATCTTTTTCTATTTTTTTTTAAATCCAATGCTTACTAGGATGACCACCGGAAATGTAAAGAAAAATTATAACAGCCGTGAAACCTTATTTTCTGTCCAATGCTGTTATTGTTGTAATGGAGATCTTCCGTTTTTTATTCATTGGTCGACCAGCTAAAATGTCATTCAAACACAGTTACAACTTCATTCTAAAACATTTTCATAAAATTAAAAAAGGGATTTTTAAAGAACCCTATTAATATAAAACATTAATAAAAGGTTGTTCAAATCAGTTTTAAAAAGCAATAATATTTTATCTGTTTCATTTTCATTTTCTTTTTATGATAATACACACAACTTAGAACTGTTTTTGTGAACTTTTTTTCAATATTCATTTCCATTTCTTCTATATATTATCTTTTGAGTGAATGTTTTCTCTTTTTAGCAGTTTTTCTGACATTTTTTTTCTTTCCGCTGTTTAATTGAAATGAATTTTTTTTTATTCTTGATGTTTAAAGTTGATTAGGGAAGCTTTAAAAGACAGGCTATTGATCTGTCACTGTTTCATCCGCTACAGACTGATTTGATGTCTTCCGAAAGGGTCTAAATTCTCCCTTCAAATCTTAAATTCATTAAATCCTAAATAGATCTCCACTCAACCAACTACCCTCAGAAAATGTCGGGAGGGGGAAATTTGGTGTTAAAATTTAATTAATTCTTCTCCTCCCTTTTTTTTTTTCCTTGTTCACTTTTAAACGTTTTTAGCTTCTTTTGATTTATTTCTTTTCTGAAGAGAAACTTGTAAAGCTGAAAAAAAAAAAAAATGGAAGAACAACTGAAGAACTTCTATGAATATCGCAAAGAAGGATATCGCAAAGTATCAGTAATAAGGACTGATTTATGAAATCGTAATGTAATGAATTTTAAATTTTACATGTATTATATAGATTTTATTTTGGAGGCACCATACAAAATTGCTTTCTTTATCCGATTCTTCCGTGAATCTCATCCTTCCTTCTATAATTTCCGTCAATTTCCATGTTTCCTGAGCACGTATTCGATATGCTGTCCGTTACATTGCAGGCAGTAGTCGTAACACTCACGTTGATTCTCAAACATGTCTCTGAAGAGAGATTGATTCATTCCTTTGACGTAAATCACCAATGGCTGCCAGTGGGTTCTCTCTTTCGTTCAGCATATCCTAAATGGAAGTGGTGTAAGATCAGGTGAATAAGATGGCTGTTCCACGGGAAATGACACTAGCACCAACATTCGCATGAAGCAGCTAAAGCATGTCCTTCGCTGTGGCAAGTGGCCCCATCCTGCTGGAACCATTATGTACGATTGGGCATGTTACGTGCACGGCAGAATCCGATGAGATCTCCTCAGAAATGGTGTGAGGATGTTTTCTCTGTACCGCACCTGGTTCACAGTAACAGGATTGCCATGATCATTCTCAACACAATAAGGGCCCAATACGCCGCCCCCTTTGCAGATACCGCAAACCATATTGTTACACGCTCACTATGGAGAGGTTTCTTCACAATAATGTCTGGTCGTTTAAATCCTAGAAAGTGGGTTATCTGTCGATTGATAAATCCATTCAAATGAATATGGCTTTCATCAGAAAATGAGACATTTGACAGCTTCATCATCGTATGCCATCACTAACAGAGTAAGAATTCCCTTGCATCCTTGTAGGCATTGTCTGGTCTGTATCTTATAAGCAAAACCACCAATTTCCTTGAACATTCGTCTCGTAGATGTTTGATTCATTTTGAAGGATGTTTGCCGGAGACTTCGTTTAGACGACTGTAACACTTGCTCGATTTGTTGTCACTGTAACTGGATGTCCGGTGCAGTCTTTGTATTGTGTCAGAACGCTGCTTGTCGAACGAAATTTTTTAAAGATGGCTAACACAACCATGTTTGAATCATTCTCGAAATGCATTTCTAACGTAGAGCAAACATTGGTTCATTTGAACGTCCAACTCCGTATGACCAAAATATGTTTCACAAAAAACTTTTCTCTTCTGTTGTTAACACCATTGGAATATCTATCAATCTTCAACCAACAAAAGCACACTGTTACGTTTCATGACAACGTTCGATGACGTCATTATGTGTTGCGCATGAGCAACAAGGGCTTGTGATTTTCAGTATCGTTTGTTTTGGCGCACTTTGGAACAAAGTTTCTGAGATGGTTTAAAGTATAATTCACAGAATTAAGAAAACTTCTCTTCAAGAGAATTTATTGATAAGAAGGTAGCGCTTCTGAGAATCTTTTCACAGTTTTATGGAATGGATCCAACTGATATCCCAATATTCTCCAGTTTTTCTGAAAAATATTTTTTACGAAATTAAGGAAAAGCCTTGGTTACAAGTAGGACCCAAAGCGAACGCTCAATTGATTACATCGTAGAAGAATAGCCTCAATAATTATTATTAACTTCGTCTGACTAAAGATGTCTACAATGATTACGTAAATGAGGAAATGCTCAACCAAAACCATCGCCACCACAATTGAAATTCTGCAGCCTTATTTTCTGATATGTTGAAAAGTAATTGAGTTTCGGGTAACTTACTTTGTAATACAGTGATATCTCGGATCACGAACGTCTCGGTCTACGAACAAATCGGTTTACGAACACCATTTGCGAACAAATTTTGCTTCGTTTCATGAACGATGCTTTGGTTCACGAACACGCACGCACGGAGCGAATGGAGTGCACGTGACTCGCTGCGCACAGCCACGCCCCCAGCAGCAACCCAGTTCGTCTAGCTCCCGGTAGAGTCCTAACAGTAACTGTTGATATTTTAGTTTTTTCTTTATTTAATTAAATTTATCCCTTCTTAAGGCTCCCAAAAAAAGCAGTGGAAATTTTAAATGATAATGTAATGACCTATTTTCGCAAAGTTCTCAAGCAAAGAAAAAGGCAAATTTCTCTGGATCTTTATCTTATGCAATTACCAACTGCCTCTCCTTCGAAGGAGTAATCTTCTTCTCCACCTCCTCCATCCCCAGAGTGCCAGCAATTATCAACTACAAATTGTATATATACTGTAAAATTAGTTTTATTTTGGTAATTAAACTGCTTTCTTCTAATATTACTGTTATATTTATTTCCTCTCTGTATTATTTTCACACACAAAGCCATAACATGTCTCTTAAAAAATTTTCTAGGACAAAAAACGTATTATTTGGATTTACATTAATTGCAATGGGTGATCTTGTCTGCGTGAGTTTTCTGCATGTTCTTGCAATATCATTGAGATAAGTCTGTTTGTTGACCTTATTAACAAGTGTGATGTCAGGTCTGTTATGATGTATGGTTTTGTCTATGTGAATGGGGCGATCCCAGTACAGCTTACGTGAGGATGACTCTAATACTTGTGGTATATACTTATATTACGGGACCATGTTCTTAATACAGTAAAACCCCGTTATTATGCTCGTCAAGGTACCATGACCTACAAGCGTAATAAGCGGAATAGCGCTATAGACGGGAAATGGTTTATGAGATGGGGAAAGATTTGGACACCACTTTACAGGAAACATACATGATTCTGCAATAGATATACTGCAAATATGAGCTTTATTTCCTATTAAAAAATCTTTGATTATGGTTTGCCGTGTGTATGTGCTACTGTTATGAATTATGACATTTTCAATGCGGTTCAGGTAACTATTAACGTCAATTGATACACCACTAGGAACAATACTAATTTGTTTTCGAAGCAGATTTAGTGCACACTTTACTTTTTTACGTTTGCAACAACCCTTCGCTGCATCGGTAATTGCATCCCTGTTTTTCATTATTGTTCGCAGGCTGGACGAGGGAATTCCTAGAGATTCTGCGAAATCCTTCTGACTTCTATAGAATTCTCGTCGTACTTACGGAGAATTTGCAATTTTTCACTTATAGAAAGGGATTTCCGCTTCGACATTTTGCACAACTGTATCACAGACCCACACTTCAAAGAGTTCAAAGATTTCCTCCTACCAGGGAAAAAAAAAAAGAATCTTTACAGTGTTACTTTTCTTTTTGATACAAAATTTCCGATATAAAAAAGCGCTACAAGCGGGATTTGAAGCGTTATAAGAGGGTAAAAGTATATAGAGTTTCATAGAAAATTCCAGGGACCGTATAAAAGGAGCGTAAAGAACGGGATAGTGCTATAAGCGGGAGCGTTTTATCGGGGTTTTACTGTAAGTGAGTGATTGTGTGCTAGCTGTTGATGAACGATCGACGCCACTTGATTATCATTTTTACTGCATGATAATACATAAAATAGAAAAATGAAGTGGCACTTTGAATTTTTTCCTTCTCATTCATGGAAAACAACTTCTGTTCAGAATGGAAATCACGTCTTCTTCCACAAACGTCTCTTTCTAGTTTTGTGTTAATTCAGCTTTTGTAAATTCCTTTTGAATTCTTGAAAAATAAAAATAAGACATTCTTCATCAGCTTATTTTGGTTGATCTTAATATTTAATACTTTGCTTAAATTTGAGAAAAAACAAATAAGCGATTTTTTTTTTAATATACTAATTGAATTAGATTTCAAGTATCCTTTAATAATATTTTTCAATAAAGAAATATACAAAAAAAAAAAACCCAACAAACAGATTAATGCCTTATAACTTAGGTGATTGCCAAATTACACATCATGAAAACGACGAAAAAGTTGTAGCATTGGCTTAGTGGAAGGGGAGGGTAAATCCCCACCCCCACTGTATCCGAAAATGAAATAAATATAGAATTTTGGTCCTATTTTCTTTTTTCGGTTGAAAAGCCATCGTTTTTAGATAAATAAATGATGAAACTTTTTTAGATTGAACGGTAATAACCCGTTGTAGAATCACGGCTAATTTTTCAGTTGAAATCTTTTGTAACTAACTAGTTATTACTATGTAATAATTGCAAAAAACAATCTATAGTTAAAAGTAATAGTAAAATAAAATTAATAGCATTCTTTTGTAAAAAAAAAACAAAAAAAAAATATTAAATCAAAGTAGCAGAAGAAAGGTTTAAAGGATTCGAAATACTTTATTTCCTTAACTTTTCCTATTTGTAACAGATTGGGAAGAATTTGTTTCATTTAAAGTAAATGAGAATAATAATTAGCCTTTGACGCTTTGAATGGTATTTCTTAAACATTTAGATATTGTAAGAACTTCGTGTTTATTAATTAGGCCAATACTTTGAATGTGTTGTAACGAATAATTTGAAATCTCATTAACAATCGTATCTGTGCTGTTCTCAATCTCTGCAATTGACTAATTATTGGACTTAATGAGACGGAACTTGGTCTTCTCTTCCTCATTTCCACACAAAACATTGGAATTGCAGCGAATACTTTCTCCTCCATTTTTTTCTCCGTAGATCAATGTCCTGTAATGATATTTGGAATGAAATACTTTTCCTTCAAAGTAAACCGCCATCATATTCTATTTCATTCCAAATGAAATTTTTTTTTGAGACTTCTAAACTAATGAGTTTTCAAACTTTCGAAGTAACGTTAATGTAAACCCAAATTCTTTTTTTTTTTATTTATTTACTTATTTCTTAATTTTTTTTTATTAGCCTGTTTCTTAAAGTTAAGAATTTTGGAATTCCTAATTGTAACTCATTAACCAATTGAACTCATTAGATCAAATGCAAAAGATCTCTTTGACTTCAAATGCATTAAATGGAAAGTTTTATTGACAAAAAGGAAGTTCAAGACGTATTTCGAAGATTTGAGTTATTTGCAAAGAAGAGACGAGAAAATTCTTAATCAGCTAAAATATTGCTGTTGACATGTCATTGTTTGAAATCTGCTTTTAAAACCACACAATGAGAACGAAACGCTTATCATTCTGTTTACCAATATTTTTTCTTTCATTTTACTTTGCTTGTGTTGAGCGAGTGATTCATTTTTGTTAATAGATCTGACTGTAACGACATGCGTGGGAAAGTGTCTGGACGGTGGTGGTTTGTCCACACTTCCCCTCAGCTGCCCTCAACCATATGGGAACCGTTAATATCACGATGACATGGGGATAATGAGGAGTGAAACGTGATCAGCACCCAATTGCACGTGTGGGATCAGATACAAAAGATCTAAATTATAAAATTTAAGACGATGACCAAATAAGCCTTGTAATGTCTTCTTATAGATCCATGATTTTGGGGCAGTTTCAACAGACTTTGTTTAATTCTGTGATCTGTTTGTTTTCTGTGAATTTGAGGAAAAACATAAAAGAATGGATCAGCACAGTATGAAAACTTAATCATTCCCACTGGTTTTGTTTTTTTTTTATATCTTGTTTCATCAAATTACTTTGATTGATTTGTAATATACCTGAGGTAGGTTACAGGTTAAGTCTTAACTTAAATGGGATTAATTTTTCAATAGAAAATAAACATTTTCTGTCTAAGGCAATTTTCTGTGAATTCTGTTTTTTAAAACAGATGTGTTATTACTACTGTGTAATGAGACCAAAGAATTTAGGAATCACTGCAATAGATAGAGTCGAAAGACAGCGCGAGGTAATTGGAAATTAAAAATCGAGAACAGTCCTACTAATTAAATAAATAAAGGAAAAGAACTGTTAATGAGAAATTTTACTTGTATTTATGTAATTTATGATAATTAACAAACAATTATTTTACACAACGAAGTAATAATAATAATGGATTGGCAGAAACAGTTTCGAAATTTGGGAATTCCACATATTTAAGCCCCATTATTTATTAATTTATTTAGACAATAATCTATAAATCCAAGATATCAAAGTATTGCGTAAAGTGATTGTTTTTTGTGGAGTTCTATCTCCTTCAATAGTGAGTCTTCAGAAATCTCAACCCAGTTCCTCCTCGATGATTGTTTGTAATCATACGCAGTAACTTTCTGGGTTCAGGAATTCAGGAACGACCCACAGTTCGAATGATTTATTTTTAATAATTTATCCTTCGTAGTCTCAGAAGATTAATGGACTTCTTTATCAAGAATATAAGAAAGAACACAAGGAATTAAAGATAAAAACTCCTAAGATCCCATGCGGAGAGTAGGATCTTCTTCATCCTTCACTGTTGACGTCACGTTGGGACTTCGAAATATGTAGGATAAATTATTAAACAAATTTATTGGAACTGTGCATCGTTGGACTTCATTCTTTAACTTATTGTGAACGTTAAGGTTTTGTGCACAGAAAGCAGTTTTAAGACTTCAAGAACCCACATTAAGGGTTGTTTTTTTTTTTTACTTATTGTTGAGACTTTTAGGAAAAATGTCAACACAAAAAAAAAACAAGCTGTTATTTTGCGTATTTTTCTACCCACATTGCAGCGGATTTCGAGAGTTTGTGATTTGCGTAACTAAATTGGCCATTTTTCATTCTCTAATTTCAAAGTTCTAATTTGACATATTGAAACTCATTTCTTACGTAGGATTGCAGAGGTGTAAGTAATTTCTTATTTGTCAGCGTATTTATTGTCCAAAATAAACAATAATTTGATGAATCTGTTCTTACGAATTAAGAGTGCTGATAGAAATGAAATTACGTATTCCCAAATTTACATTTGTCACATTTTGTCGAAGGAAAGAAAAATTGGTTGTGGAAAGTAACAAAAAAAAGTTACCATTTGGTTCTTCTGAAAAAAGGAAACAAAGAAAGATTTAGTTCCTTTTATTTGAATGTCTTTTTTTCTCCCTTTCAATTAAGTTATAATTTCTATTTCTGTAACTTTTAGATAAATCTTTTCGTTCTGATGAATTGAATAGTTTTGTTTTGTTTTAATAGTTTTAGAAATTTAGTAATAAAAAAAAAAAGAATAAAACAAAGCAATAAAATCATTTTAATGCATCATTATTACTTAATTAAAAATCTAAATTGTTTAAGAGATGATCAGGAAAAATCAAAGCCTACACTTGGAGAACAGATGGTCACTTGTCTTCCTTTGAAATGAAATTCAGTAAAAGATTGGCTTCAATTCGTTCCGTTTGACAGAAGAAGAAAGTTTGTCCCAATTCTGTTCCTTTCTCCTGAAATCAGTGATTGAGAGAATTTCATTGAAATGTTGAATTTGTAAGAAGATATTGAGTAGCTCATGTGAATGGAGAAATATACTGTTGCTCTGATATAAGATCTATCTTTGGATTTTTTGTGAAAATTACAAAAGGAAGAACTGATGATAATATCTGGAGAACAGCAATCATTAGCTGTTCAACTAAATATCACATTTCCTCATTGGTTGCAATACGAAATTTCTCACTACAATCCGTAAATATAATAATTTGAAAAATATTCTAACCTTAAAAGTTCTGTTCTGTATTGCTGATGTTGCAGAATATTATATCTTTTAATTTAAGACCTGTATCTTTTAATTTAATACAGGTATCCAAACCATTTTCTTACATTTCACAATATTGAACAGATCAGTAAACACAAGAGAAAGTTAGGTCTGATCTACGTTGTTCTGTACAACCATGTATTCCTACGGAGTGAAGGATGGTGTGTGTGTGTACATAAGGGTTTTCATCTCGAATAGATCGGGCTACACTGGGCGTTATTAGTGAGCTTTAGCAACTCTAGTCCGCGAGAGTGCACTTTCTTAAATTACCTCCAGTCACTTTCTTTCCTTTCAAGCAGATCCTCACTCCTGTGACCTTTCATTGTTTCTTTAATTATTTTATAGTCCTGGGGTTCGTCTCTGGTCCCACCCTGACTGTCCCCCCTCAGTGCCGTAAACTAATTAAAGAAATAATAGAGGGGGACATGAGCTGTAGGGGGAAAGAAGTGCCAGGAGATAGTCCACCAGGGGTCTGGATGCACCTTGTGTCTGGAGGCATTGCTCTCTTGTGGACCGCATTTAGTGTTGACACGCTCGTGTAGACCGGGCCTCAATTTTGTAGATGAAATTTTTGCAATAAATGTTTGTAATCTAATAATTTTATTGATTTCTATATAAAATAAAACAATGGACTTTCATCAAATCAGAAAACGAGAATAGATTCTAAAATCAAGAAATAATTAAGTCTCGTCTTTTTAAGTTTTTCGGCCTGGATTCAAGAAAGTGATTATGTTTTAATGTCTCTGTTCTGACTAAATTTCAGTTGATACTTTTTGACTCTGGTTCTAAAAGAAAAAAGAAAAAGAATCCGAGATGAAAATATCTCAGTTTTGCACAAGACGAAATTGACAGGTGAATAAGAAATCCATTTCCCAAAAAAGTTTCATAAAGTTTTTTAAATGTTTCATTTTCTTTAAATTGAACTGAAACATTGGAGTTATGTATTTAAATTAACTAATAATTAATTAACTAATATTTCTTTTTCCTAAACTGTAGTCTAAAAATAATAATTTGTAGAACGAATGGTTAAATAGTTTAAATAATACATGCGCCATCCCCCTTTTTTTCAAAAAAAAAAAAAAAAAATATAGAAAATACAGCAAAAATATATGTGACTTTGATTAATCGCAAGTCTATTTTGTTGTTGATGAATTAAAACATAAACACAAGTTCGAAGTCCAATGTTTGTCTGGGATTCAACTCACCTTGACCCCCTCAAGGCTAAATGCAACCCTCCTCTGAACTAGGGGAAATCCCTCCCTCCCTCTTTCTCTTGTTTCCTTCTGGTGCTGTTGACCTCGACCTGAGTGAAAAGTATCTTGAGGGTTTTTTAGACTAGCTTTGAATTAACACAGGGAATTAAATTCATGTTTGAAAAACACTCTTTGTGTCACTTCTTCAATATCTATGGTTTTGCTTTTTATTATTATTCAGATCTTTTAGAAAACACTTTGATTGTTTATCTTTCTTAATAGTTCTTCGTTGGAGACATTTTCTTGATAATTCTAATTCGGTTTGTTTCTCCTGGAACTCATAATTCTTTTAAAACTTAATTAAAAACATTAATTAATAAAAAATTATAAAAAGTCCGGGTTCTCATTGAACTTTAAAGTTTTCTAGGAAAACAAATTGTTATAGAACGGAAATTAAGCCCATAGCTAAGCAATTCCGATTTCCCTAGATTTTGACTTAGTGAAAAGTATTTTTGATGTTACTGACTAAATCACTTTGAATTTAGCTTCTATTCCGTTGTGATGCTCTTGTTTTTCTTTTGTTTAATCCGAAAACTATTCAGACGAAGAAAATATAATTTTCGAAAGTAAATTTTTATTTTAAGTTTATTGTTGTAAATTAGTTTTCTTTTGTCTCAAATGCTTTAAAGTTTTTTCTTTACTTTAATTCCACGTTATTACTTATAATTTATAAATTACATAGTAGATAATTTTGACAGCAGCCCGGAAGAATACATTGCTGTCATTTTAATTTCTCTTAAAAATTAGCAGAGAAAGAAATGATTCACTTTTTAAAGACAATACATACAAAAAGACAAGGAATAATTATTTAAAAACATTTTTTTTTTAATATACCAAGTTTTTAAGACGGACGAAAATATAAAAAATAAGTGTGATTGTAAATTTTTGATAGCTATGAAAATACTTGTAAGATTTAAAACGAAAACGTGGGCCGTATGCAATAGATAATTGAGATGGTTGGAGTGTATATTATCTTGCGCCCCACGTTTTTCGTTCTAAATCTTACAAGTATTTTTCATAGCTATTAAAAATTTACAATCATAACTATTTTTTACTTTTTAGTCCGTCTTGCAAACGTGTAAATTTATATTGAAAAAAAAATATGTATGTTTTTAAATACCGTATATGCTCCAATAGAGGCCCCCGGCGTTTATTTGCAAAACTAGCCTCGGCTCCCGGCGCTTAATAGAGACCGGCTGCTATTAGAGGCCGGCCATTATTAACAAAAACCTTCAGAACACAATATTTTTACACACAAATACCGGCTAATATTACAAACAGTTACTTTATTTGAATTTCACGTGCTACATAAGACTGTTAAAGATAAATGGCAATGTCTTTCTGTACCTTTCGCTGCTAGCCGTCGTCCGAATCCGCAAGGACGGGCGGCCGCCTGACCGGAAGTTTCTTTCGCGTATTCCACCGCGCGAATCTTCAAGGCAATGTCAAATGACCGTTTCGGCGGCATTTTGTAAGACAATGTACCGTAAGGTATTAGGCACGACTATAAAGATACGTACGCTTACACTAGTACCGGTAGGCAAATATCAAAGACCCGGCTACTATTAGAGACCGGCTATTATTTGGCAGTGTCCCCTCTGCAGCCCGGCGCTTATTAGAGACCGGCGACAATAAGAGCCTCGGCGTTTATTGGAGCAAAGATAATTATTTTCTGCTTTTTAGTGTTGTGTGTATGAAATTTTTCAATCGATTTTAAGCATTTTGATGGAATTATACGTGTGGTAAATTTGAGGTTTAAACGCAACGCTCTGCCGCAGCGACCTCAGCGCCATGCGGCCAATTGCAAAAACACTGAAGTCGGAAAGTGAGCGCCCTGCGGCACCGACCTGTTATCCGAAGAATTAGGGTTCCCTAACGAACAGACAGATAAGAAAGCGAGTTAATATTGCATTGTCATCCAGTTCTGAGCTATGTTTAAAGTTTCAAGTCGCTAGCTCATCGGGAAGTTAGTTTAAAATCAATTGCAAAATTTGGACAATTTGGACCGAACAGACAAGAAAGCGAGCTAATAAAAACGTGTTAATAAAAATAATAAAACTGCGGATACAGATTGTGTTTGTTTGTTCTGCTGCATTGCAGTCAATTGAAAACTTTTGAACATATCAAATAAATTTAATTATTTAAAAATTGTAGGGGAAAAATTGTAAAAATTGTAGATGTGGGGTTCCCACACATCTTATGAAATCTCATCAAGGGGGAGTGGAGGTACAAATTTAAAAAAAATCTTTAAGCTTAAAATATAAATAAGATGCTGTCATCAACTATTTAAAATTAAAGACCTGACCTTTTTTTGTCACTGACGACTTAAAATAAAGTTCTTGTTTATCTCTCAATGGTTTTATTTCAGTTTTCTCTTCTATGAAAGTTCTTCTGAAGTGTTTTAACATTATATTGCCTGTGGGTCTGTGTCGAGAAATAAGAGCGGGAAAAATATTAAACAGGATTTCTAAGGATATCTGCCTTTGAATCCTCTTAATAAGGTTTAATATAAAGAAAATTAATAGAATTTAGAAAAGTAAGCTTTGACGTTCTTTGGGGAACTTTTTCAAACTCTGTCTTATTTACTTAAAGATTTTAAGATGGTGACTTGATTTTATTTCTTAGCCTGATATGTTGAAATTTAATATACACTTGTATAATGTTAATCATTAACAACTTGAGACTTTTCAATTAAATATCTGACGAATTAATTTATATAGTTTATTTATTTATTTTCTTTGCAGGTAGGTGAAAAAACTGAAGATTAGAAAGAAGTTGAGGTCAAATAAAGGTATTTGAGTCTGAATTTATTTGAGTCAAATCAAAGAAAAAAAATAGTTAAATGTTAATTTTTAGAAGTCGTTAAAACACATATCTTAATATAAAATTCTTTATTCTTTGAGTATGAACTCCTAAGAAAAGTTATTTGAGAAAATGTTTGGGTGAATTTAACCGTCATTGCTATCAACTTTTAAACCAATGAACCAGCGAATAGTTACTGATAATAGACTTTGGAAACGAGTTCTTTTTTGCGAAGACTCCAGTGTGAAGTAGACAAAAAAGCACTACGAACAGCATTACAACCGAAACAATTAACACTCACTGGCGGCAAACATTAAAGACGAACAATGAAATTCAACAGTACATTGTATCATGGCTAAGTACTTTTATTATAGTCTTCTTTGATTTAATTAAAAATAATCACATTGAAGAACGTAAAAAGTTTTCAATAAATGGAAACTTTGAAGATGTTTATAATTGGCGAATTTTGGAATCGAGAATTAAAAAAAAAGAAAAAGTTAAAAGTTAAAAACTTCTCTGTGAAATTTTCTTTCTTTCCCCGTGGTTTTTCTTCTTCAAAAGCCCAGTCTGCCCAGATCCCAATTTCTTAGTTCAATAAATGTTTTGTTTTCATTCTCCATCATCTATTTCTCAAAGAATCCCCACCCTATGTGTGGAGGAGGTAAATTGGATTTAGGTCGAAATGGCAAAAGTGAGTTGACAAGTTTTGACCATTTATTGGCATTTTCGTTTAGACACTGAGACAATTTCTTTTGACAAATGAACATCACTAGGAAATAAATTTTTAATAAGCTTTTGATATGGGGAAGAAGAAAGGAAAATTTCTTTCTTTTTTTTTCTTTTTTTGTAAACTTTTTTTTTGCCCAATTTTAATTGAGTTAAAAACTTTTGAATTAAATGAAATTCAATTCCGATATAATAAAAATTTATTATTCTTAAAAATATTAAGAAAACTCATTTCTAAAATTTATTTTTTTTGAAGATTAATACTTGTAGCAGTTATTGGCTTAAGAATTGAATCTGAATTCTTCATTGGAAAGTTCCTAGAAGATCTGATAACCGTCATTCCTACAAGATCTTTAATGAATTCGAATGAAATCATTAACTGTTGTTTTTAAAAATCCCTTCCATTCTGTAAACACAAAGGCATTTGATCAACCATCTCATTACTGTAGTCATTTATTGATGAAAAAGATATAGTACAAGACAAAGAGACTCATCTACCAAATAGGAAGTGTCTGTCTATTGCCTGAAAAACAATAATGGAAAAAAGAAAAGGTTCTTCATCTTCCATTCCTTCAGGAAGGCAGTTAAAATAAACTTTATAAGGAAAGCTTATTTATTTACTTATTGAAATATTTTCAAAGAAGTGAGTTGCAATTCTCTTTAGATTCACTAAAATTAGAAAGAATAGAATTTCTCAAAGATCTTGTTTTTGTTGTTTATTTCAGTTGAATTTCTTTTACTTGTAAAAAGATAAATAACACATTTTCTTTGGAATGTGAGGAACTAATTTTCTTTGTTACCACAAAAGAAACAGTATTTGTTCTCTTTTCCATTTTGCAAAAGAAAAAAACACTATTAGCAAGAGTTGGATGAAGTCAAAGGAATTTGCTCTGGTGCCTAAACTAGGTTCATTTTCGAGGAATTCGATATTGAATTGTTCTACTTTCTTTGAAAGCATTGAGTCATGCATTTGAAGAATACAGAAATGATGACATACACAAATATTTGGGTTATTCGAAGTATTTTCATGAGTATGTGGAGAAAGCGGAAGCAATGACGTTTGATCTTCCTAATGGTTTATTACATTTTAAAACTTCACTAAAACTTTTTAAATCTTGTGTGGAATATATTTGCAGCAATATATTTTCAAGCAAAAAAATCAATTACTAAAACAAACGTGAAGTCGTTATCAAAAATAAATTCTTTTTCGATTTTTGAAACTATTTCTTTGGTTCATGAGTAAAAACCAATGAATAAATTGGGATTATGTTCTTAACGATTCATTAGCGATTTGTCTCTAAATGTGGCCTTTGAATTTGTCCTTTAACTCTTCTTCCTAATTGCTTTGTACTTTTCCTTCTTTTCTTGGTCCTTCCGAAATTATCTGATTTAATAACTAATACTCATAACGAACTACAAAACTTAAAGGCAATATTTCGTCCTTTTTACAGGACTTTAACGAGCCATTTTGTTCTAAACTAAACAATAATATCACAACTCAAGAATTCACAAATTTTACAATAAAAGAACGTGACACTTAATCACGTTCAAATTATTAAAGCCAAATAACAATATTAGAAGTTAATTCTTTAAATTTTAAAAAAATATTAAAATTTGAAAGTCCTTTCCTGATATAATCTTCTAATTCCTGATATAATCTTCCAATGTCCTTGTGATTTTAGAAAATTCCTGATATCATCTTCTAATCTTCTTGTGTTTTAGAAAATTCCAAATATTTTAATAAAACTTTCAAGATATAAGCATATTTTTAAAAAAAAACTCTTTTCAATAACATTTATAAGATTTTAAGTTCTTCTTTTCTCCCCTTGCTCATTCTATCCCTGCAGGCGCGGAGATAATGAACTCATAATACATACACTTTTCATAAATCCTCTTCTAATCTTGAAACCTCTATTAAACATATAAATTCTTGAACTGTTGTCTTCCATCACCAAATCTTCAAACGAGATTCATAATTACTTAATTTCTCAAATTCTTTCAATAACATTTAATAACTAATACTCATAAAGAACTACAAAACTTAAAGGCAATATTTCGTCCTTTTTACAGGACTTTAACGAGCCATTTTGTTCTAAACTAAATTATCTGATTTAATTTCTCTTGAAGGATTTTTGACAAATAAATACTAGATGTGATTTTACTAAATAAGAAAATCAAAAATAAAGAAGTATTCGATTTATTGTTTTTATATTTTTGTGGGAAAACAAATAATTCTCATTGATTTGATTGAAATTAAATTCAGAAGTTTTAAAAAAACTAACTTAAAGATCATTCACTGAATTGATAATTACACTCATTGCGAAAAAAACTTTGCTCACCTAGAAATCGAAGGACACTAGACAATGAGAATGATGACTGATTACAATATCAGAGGAAATAGGCCGTTTATTCGGGCAAAACACTCTAAGTCAATAATTCCCTTATTGTAATACTGCATCGTACCTACCCCATGTGACTGTACGGTTTGGTATGGAGTCATAGAAATGTGTAACGCTACACTACGGAAGATCCTCCCACAGCTGTTGCAACTGCCTTAGCAGCTAGTTCCTCACAAGTCTTTAGATCTGGAGGGCCAAGGAAGCACAGAGACAGTTCAGGGAAACCCGTACCTTCGTAGCCGCTCATGGAGAGAATCTCCTGAATGTACCATCAATATTCCTCTTAATAACCACCAGCGAAAATCGTAGGAGATGACTTCCCACACCATGACGCAGTCGTTCAACAACGAAGTCCGGATTTGTGCGTTGCCCAGTGCTTCCATACTCGAGTACTGAGGTTATCCGTACCCAGACAAAACATCACTAAACACGATTCGTTGCCCGTCCATGCTCACTACACCACTACAAACGAAACCGCCGACGCGACGGTGGGGTGTTAATGACAGATTACGTAAGGGAATGTAAGTCAGCTGGCAATCTTGCGGATAGACAGGAGTTTCTAATGATGTCGCTACATGCGTCTGGATAGCGGACAAGGTTGCCATTGGATCAGTCATGACCGGTTGCTCCTTGATTGCGCCAACAACGTTGGCCAGAAGATCACAAACGTCGTCAAGTGGTTCAACCACTGAGTCGACCATTTATCTCGAAGAACTAAAGTTCAGCATTGACATCGGCCGAAGTCTACGAGTTGGAATTCCTATGAAAAAAACCAACGGTAGGATTCATTCTCAAATAATATAAAATCCCATTTTATAAAAGAAGTCTGAATGGATGAACATTGTTTTTTTAAAATTTTATAATACTATAATTTAATTTAACTATTCAAATGAGATTAGTTTGAATCGCTGGTGAACCACACAACAAAAACAATTTCCATTAATTTTCAGTGACGACTGAACCTACGATCCCTTCCCCTACCAAGAACATAGATCACAGAACTGTGAACGCGGAAACAGTAGACGAACGTCACTTTGTGCATCAGACACGATCTGCTTAGTCTGCTTAGGTCTCCCTGTGCATGTGTGTTCTCTCACGTCTCCACTGCTTCCACTGATCGTCGCACAATACCGTCGGAAAGGTCCTGAGACGACCAATTCGTGCCTCCCACAGTCCAACGATACGACCTCTCTCAAACTGTCAGCTGTTGAAAATTGCATCGAATGCGTCGTCGAGGCATGCTTTGGACTTTCGCTTTACAACTACACTGATTATAAAGCAAATAGTGGCCACAGTTATTGCGATTCTAATGCCCCTGGTGGCAGTTATTAGGGAAAGTTGCAGTTCAAATCAGTGACACAACTACCTGTGACGGTGCCGTATACAGTGTTCACGTATGTTTCTGCGAGCGCTTTTTTTTTTGGCAATAAGTGTAAATCATAATAAATGTAGATCTAATAGAATTAACAAAAGTTTCAGTGAAAATTTTAAATTTCAATTCTTTGACTAATGGTTAGAAAACTTTAATTTCTTATAACTTGGTTGCTTTGAAAATGGATGAATAAGGCTTATTTCTTTGAATTTTATTTATTTCCTTATATTTTAGTTTGTTTTGAAGTTGATTTAACATAAAAAACATCTCGCGTTTCTGTTTAATGAATTTCCTAAAACCTACTGTAGAACTTAATTAAAATGGAATATTAAGAAGAAGAAATGTATTAAAATAAAGTAATATTTTTTTTCTGGATTTATTGTTAAACAAAAATTAATGATCGATAATCCTATTAATTCACTTTTTATTTGTTTCGTTTGTTATCCCAAACAATTGAAAAGGAATTATCCAATGAGTGTATCTTAGTGTATTCAACAGAATGAAATGAGTTTGAGAACACTGCTTTACACTGGTGACTCAAGTGTAACATCTACTTTGGTTCCAGAACTTTCAATTGAGATTCCTTTGTTATTTTTAAAATTTCTTATTTATTATTTATTTCTTATTTTATTTTGTTATTTTTTCTTTTACTTTTTTTTTAAAACAATAATGAAATGTTATCTAATATTTAAAAATACATGGAAATATTTGCTCAATGGATATCTGTCAGTTGGATAATGAAGATTCCGACATCTCTCAATCCTTATTATCTAAATCCGTCAGTAATTCATTTTAATGACTGACATCCGTCATTTTCTTCTCCTTTTCTTTTTCCATTGTATTTTTGTGAGACGTTCATCAAACAATCGTTAGGGGGAAGGGTTTTCCCTCCGATTTATCTGAATTATTCATGAAAGGAATAAAACGAAATCTATTTTATTTTAGTTTCTTTTGGTGGTGAAGCTTATCTCAAAATTACAAAGGATTTGATCATTAATAAATTTCAGTAAAAGACATTTATAATAAGTTTGAAATTCTAAAAATATTATCTCTGTATTTGTTTCATTCGCTTAGAATCGAAATTGACCTAAGAATTGTTATCTCTTCCTGGAATTGTACACATTAAGGCAAAAAAATATTACTACGATATGTCTATTTTAGATGTGATGCTAATTATTTTAAATATCTTGGATTTTTAAATAAAAACTGTCTTTTATAGTGCAGGTCTATAAGTTAATCAGTTTTCAAAGTATTGGAAGTGGAAATTCATCTCGAAAACTTGGTTCTTTTCTAGATCCTTATAAAAATTATGTAGCAGAACAATGCCACAAACCTTCTACTATAGTTCTCCTCTAATATCTGCTGAGAAGATAAACTTCTTCTTGTAAAGTAACAATAGAGTTTTGAAGGAAATAATGAAAACAAAAATTCAGGACCTCAGTTGGGGAAATCAAAAGCTACAGAATAAATAAGGAAAGAAAAGACCTCTTTTACAATTGTATTAAGTTAACAACCTCATCAAGCTATTATAAAGGCACAACCATAACTTAGGCATTTTATATCAAGAGTAAAAACTGAAACTGATTGTAAAAGCAATAAAGAAAATTTTATAAAAATAGGAGTTACGTAGAGAAGCGAATGAGATTTAACCATAAAAACTGATGAAAGGCTTTGATGACAAATGGCTTCAGATGTTCCCTCGCCCGGACAAAAAGAAAGAAAGAAACAAAGAAAAAATTTGGCAGCCTTCACCAAATCACTGATGAGATTGAAATAGAACTGAATTTTCTACAATTATTATCGTAAATCTTTTTAAAATCTTTTTAAAATTCAATTGATTAATTTGGTCGCAATTAAAGTCATTCTTTTTTTAAAGAAAAATGGAATTAGAAATAATTCCATCTAATATTGAGAAAATATGAAGAAAGGCTTAAGCGTCCTTGATCAATCTTAATTATTTCGATTAAAAAATAATATATTTTATCAGTCTTGCACTGAAACGATATTTTATTAAAAAGTACATGGGTGCGTTTATCGTCTAAAAAACTTAAATAGATGGAAAATGGAAGATGATTAATCCATAATTTGTTAAATATCAGTTAATTAATAGTTATCATAAATCATTCATGGAATGAACCGAGTGACGTTAATTCGTGAATATAAAATTAAAAAATGGAAATGATTCATTTGAGTTAGATTTAATTGATGTTTAATTACTGAATTAGATGCCAGTAATACTAATTGTACCTATCGTTGATTTCTTAATTAATTAGTTCCTTTGCAAAAGATCACTTTTCTAGTCTTAATAAACTTAATAGTAGATCATTCTGTTTTTATTTTAATACAAAAATTCAAAAACTTCTTCATCTTTTTTTTATTGGAAGAATACAGTGGAAACTCGATTAACCATCACTCTCTGCTATCCGTCATCGATCGCAAAACCTACTTCTCCGTAAAATACGGGACATTGTCGCAAAAAAAAGCTCGAGCCTCAAAGAAACAGAAGAAGATGACTGATTACAACTCCAACATATAAACCTTATTATCTAGTACTGTTTTATGTTTCTATTATTATTATTATTATTATTATTTGTTTGGTGTTTGACGATATCTATTTGTTACCGATAGATTTTTCTTTGTATTAATTTATTGTTTGCCTTTCGTCCCAAACCAGCATTGAAATTTCGTTTCTGTACATGTTTACTGCGAAATTTCTGTTATCCGTCTATTCGGTTAACCGTAACAGTCCCGGTCCCGAAGATGACGGTTAATCAAGTTTCCACTGTATCTGCAAATTTTCTTGATGTGTGAGAAAATACAGGTAGCATCTGCTTAACGTCCGAGTAATGTTCCGTCTAATAGGATGTATTGCGAACATCATATTCAAACAAATCCATATACAGTTCGTCTAACATAGGAAGGCAGTCCCCTCAGGCGTTGGAACTTTGAACTTAAAAAATATGGGTGAAAGGTATCAGGGTATTTTTGTGGAATTAAAAAAAGGTCTTTTATGATCCTTTTTTTTAGTATTTTGAAGAATTCAGCTCTTCGGAAATGCAGCTACTTAAAGAAGATAATAACGAGGTGAAGCTCTGTAAACACTGTTGTAATCTTTCCTCCCCACCCCATTTATCTTATACCCTTTCAGCCCTATTTTTTCAAGTTCCCAGTCCCAACGCCTGAGGGACTGCCTTCCTAAGTTAGACGAACTGTACTGTATTGTACTGTACAATGAATAGCTAAACAACTTTACTGTTATATACATATATATATATATATTATCCTCGACGAGAAAGTGCATTCTTTCTCGTCTCTGATTTCCTAGCCTAGTTCTGACGTTGTCAGGTGGGGCTAGCGCTTGGTCCGTTGCGGCCTATTCGCGAATAATAATAATAATAATATAATAATATATATTACTAAAATCTTTTATTTCTCTGTCTGTACGGCGCAATTGTTAATTTCCTGTGAAAAATAGAAATAATTTATACTATGACAGGAATCGAACCTGCAACCTTTTGATCCGAAGTCAGACGTCTTATCCATTAAGCCACGGGGACCACAATAATAAACTATCACTTTTTGCCATAAATGCTTGGAATCGATTCTTTCTGGATTATCTCATACTTACCAGGGGAGACAGGAGGATGGCTTGGTATAACAATAAAAAGTATATGCAAATTCATAAATCCATAACTTATAAGCTTTCAAGTAAATGTAGGTACTATATACATACGAGCAATGTTTTTTTGTTACTATCAGCTTGACGATACGAGGTGAGTCGTCTATTAGTCGATCAGGATTTTTTTAACTCAATTGGAGCTCGGACGTTAAGAATCACTTAAAGACTGCTGACTTTAATTTCTAGATGAAGAAAATGTCTTAAAATGTCTATTGGCACTTGTTCATCGAAGTCGATCCTTTGTAAGGAGGCTTCGGACAAAGAGACGGTTTTTTTTTTCTTTGCCAGAAAAAAAAAAAAAAGACAACGGGGTGGGGGGATAAATAACATTGTAAGTTATACTATTACGTAATTATTTTTAGTCTATGTACTGCAGTCTTTTAAATTTGTAGCTGTTGTTTCGAAAGCAAGTTCTAATATAATATTCAGTTTTAATATAATTCCTATAATTTCTCCTTTTGCAACAGCAATAATAAATAAAAAAAACAAACAAACAGTTTATTTTAATTAAATGTAACCATATTATATTAAAAAATTAAATATTCATGGAAAGAACCCATAATTTTTATTCACAAATGTTCTAAACTGGTCTCCTATATTACGATACAGCAGTACAACCTCTTCAGAGAGACCAGTAGTGTAATATAAGGGACATAATGATTTACTGAATAGGTATCAATTAGCATTTTATGTGCGCCATTTAAGATCCTGTAGACGATTGATTATGGATGAAACGTAATTTTGTTGTAGATGTTTCAATGTCATTTTTGTTTTTGTTTTACTGAAATCCCCTGAGGAATTCATGGACTTTTATTTATTTGTCGGTTTCATTGTCCTTGAGTGAAGGCGTTTGGTTTCTGTTGTATGACAACCATTTCCTGTTGCTTCGACTAAGACCACAGCTGAGGCGTCGATGTCGAAGAACCTGACCTTAGAAGAAAAAATAGAAATTAATAATGACTGAAATCAAATAAAAATTCAAATTCGTGATACCAATTTAGACTCACGAAAAATTAAAATATATTATTTAATAGCTGTGTTATTAGTGGCTGCAAAAAGTGTGACCATAAGATTAATAAATATTAAATAATTGTCTTGAATTTTCATACGAAGTTTATGTAAGAATTGTTCGATATTCTCATTAAGTTTGCCTAAATTTGACGCTGAAATCCTCTTGTTTAAAAAGAAAGAAATTAAGCTAATGAAAAGTTATTTTATTTTTATTTTGATTGTCTATTTTCCTAAACAAATGATTTACTCGTCATCGCTCAGGAATATTTAGAAATTAGATTTAAGTTTACGATTCTTATGAACAGTTGTGACAAAATTCGCAATAAACAAACGTCAATTGATATTTTAAGACGTGGTTTCTTTTCTGAGGAAAGAAAAAAAAGAAATTTGAAATTAAACAGGATCTTCGTTCGCTTTTTATTCTTAAACTTGTAAACAATATTCATCCTCTTCTATTTTACTTGTGTTTGGGATAAATAATAATTGGGATTTGGAATATTCTGTCAAGTTCTGTTTATGAAAAAAATTGCAATGACGAAATTCTCAATGATGAAATTTACAAAAAGGATTCAATTTTTAGAAGGTTTGGGTTTCAAAAGCTCAGCAATTGCAACAAAATGATAATCATAGAAAAGATGGGTTTTTCTCGTCTTCAACCCTAGGGTGAATGGGAAATGATTTTACTTATTAAAATACGGTTGACACTTTTTTGCTAATAGTAACAAAGCCCTGTCCTGTTTCAACTTCGTTCATGTTTAGTCAGCGTTTAATAAAGAAATATATTGATTATTTATCTGCAGCTAAACAGAATTGATCAGTTTATTCTCTCCTATTAATCCGGTTTAATCCACCAAGATTATTTGGTTAATCCAAAATGATCGATAATCGCAACTAATTCCTGTTGAGATAATTAACATATCGTGCTGTAATGAATCAATAAACGAATCGATTCTTCAAATTGGTTTTCAATAGAATTTACGTTTTTTTTATTGAGAGCTCTTTGAGATTTATTTCTGTTAGGATTACTTCAAAGATTGGTTATTAAAAAGATGATATGACTTCATCCTAATAAAATGGTTTGATATAATTAATTCTTTGTTTGTTTTTATCTTTTCTATTACTCCTAGAATAAAATACTTCCAAAAAATGTTTCAAAACAAAGTAATTTAGCTGCAGTAATTCAATGTATTAATATACATCAAAATCACGAGAAATATAGAATTTACTTTTCTAAAATAGGACAAAGCAAGACTGAATCTTAATAATCATAAAATTCTTTGGCTTTGCCAATTTTCATCCTGAATCCAAATCAAACTTTTATGAACTTTTGAAACAAACGCAATGAAGTTTGGATAAGTCTCATTTGTGATCTATAAATTCAACTCCATTCTTACCTCCTTTCTCACTTAAGATCTTTTATGCACTTTGCGTTTCTTGATTCTTTTATTGAGTCCTCAATTCTGAGTGGAAACACATCGTAAAATTATTAATATATATGTATACACGTAGTGATGCAACCTTCGCTGTACACAGTTTAGGTTCTACTCAGTCAGACAAACAAAAAAGGTTCCAACATAACATGGTAATGAATGGTTTTCTTTATTCAATGTATGGTGGTGGTTTTATTATTATTATTGGCACAGTAGGATACGATAGAAGGTACTTCAAAATATGAACAAAAAAGGAAAAAGGGATTTAATAAACGATGTTGAAAAAAACCAAAAACAATTAATTGATGTGGAAATGAATACTTTTCGCGATAATGAACTTATATGGTTGTTTGTTGTTTTTCAAATCTGTAAGAAAACTCAATCTTATCAAATACTACCCAAGTAACGGTTTTAGACTTGGGTAAAGTTAAATGAAGAAAGTTCGATTCTAGATCAGGATGGACTAATTTCAATTAATGATTATTTGAAAATAGATTTTCCAAATACCTTCGTTTTGAAGATTTTAAAGTAAATTGAAACTAGTCCAATTTTTTGTTGACTATTTCTTTTTAAAATCAATCTTGTAACGAAAGCATCGTTGTAGTTTCTTATTACGTTGATGTTTTTGGAATAGAATTAAGCTTTTTATTTGAATCATTTGGTTCCTCTTGGGAGAAATATTTGTTTTGGAAACAATAGGAAAAACCTACAAGTGCTTAATAACAGAAATTCAAACTGAATTCGAGATTCCCAGCGTAGACGAACAAAAAGAATCACAATTACTTATTATTACATGGAAAGAAGAGCAATTAAAGAAAATTAATTGATCTTACGATTATAATCAATACAATTCAGTAGTTTTTAAAAAGTTGAATGATGATTTCACCAAAATAAGTCTTTTTTTTTACTCATTTTTTCCTGCTGATTTCAAAAATGACCTCAGTATTTATTGATCACATCAGGTTTTTGCACAAATGAAATCTTAATTTTTTTTAATAATCGTAAACTTTACTATTTTAAAGCATTTTTTTTTGTGGAACCTTCATAATTATTTACTAAATACTTGGTTTTTACAAATTTTTATTGTTGATTTCAAAAATGACTTCAGATTGTTTTTATTATATAAAGTTTTTAAAAAAAGGAAAAACCTTCAAAATACACTCACTTCCAAAAGTTAAGCACAGAGCGGTAAAATGCGAAAAAATGGACAAGTACTGCTTTAATTGACATGAAATGCCGCAAGTAAGTATCTGTATGTTTATTCATGAAACAAAACAAAGAATTACATACAGAGATAAACAAAATATAGAATTTTTCATAAATTATAAGATGACGTCCTATTTGCGTCATTAAGTACAGTTATCCCCATAAAGGGACAACACAAATTCGAGTTTTAATTACTGCAGCAGATGTTCTTTAACAAAATGATGTTTAAATTCAAAACAAACAATAAAAACCGACATTAATAGGATATGTGAGCACCCCTCTCCTGCATACAAAGTTTACAGCGTGTGATCATGCTTGTTACGATGTGATCAACCACCGCAGAGTCCAGTAATCGCCATTCCTCCTGTAGGGCAGTTTCCAAATCTCTGAGAGTGGCTGGAGGTGGGAAACGTCGACATTCAACACGGCCGAGGGCATCCCAAAGATTTTCAATTGGATAAAGGTCCGGCGAGTAAGCCGGCCACTCCATATGCGCAATCCCCTCACTCTCCAAAAAGTCGTCAACGATGGCAGCTCTATGGGGACGCGCATATCGTCCATTAAAACGAAAGAAGGACCAACTGCTGCACGTACAGTTTCACAATGGGTTCTAGGACTTCATCTCGATACCGTACAGCTGTCACAGAACCTCGCCTGTAGATGTGCAGGTCGGTGCGATATCCTAATGAAATCCTTGCCCAGATCATGATGCTTCCACCGCGGAATGCGTGATGTTCTGGGTCCGATTGCATGTGCCTTGTTCCATCCAGACACTTACATGCTTATCATCGGGTTGTAGGGCAAATGTGGACTCATCTGTGAACATAACATTACCCCAATCAGATACACTCCAATTCACATGCTGGCAGAACCACTGTAATCGTGCCCCTCTGGATTGGACGGATAAAGGAACACAAACTCGTGGTACCCGGGCGTACAGACCATTCATGTGTATCCTTCGACGAACAGTAGTGGCAGATATCGTCTTACCAATGGCCGGTACAACCATAGATGTCACACGGGTGGAGGTCGATCTTCGATTCCGCTTGGCTGCAACAGCAATATATCGATCTTCCGCGGGGGTCATAACCCTTGGACAACCGGTTACAGGTCTTCGGATAACTGTTTGGCAGGTTTGGAATTGTTTCCATAATCGTGAAATGACGGAATGATGAACGCCGAAGAAACCAGCAACATCTGTTATAGACTGTCCTGCTTCAATGCGTCCGACAGCCCGCCAGCGCTCAGAATCTTCCATTTGTCTTCTAGAAGCCATAGAAATACGTCTAGCTTGAAAACAAATCGTACGAATGTTCTAAACACCTTTCATCAGCACTTACATGCAACTCCTGTAACCCTTCAGAATGCCGGCTTCTGATACGACTGCCTGTTTTACATATTTCTCGACGTGAAACCGTGATTGGCTGTTACCTATATAATTTTCATACTTCCTTCTACCTTTGCAGCAAATGTGAGCTTCTTTAATTCAGATTGGCTTACGGAAATTAACATTTTTCCTCTCCGTGCTTAACTTTTGGAAGTGAGTGTACATAGATTTTTATGCAATATTTATAATATTCTTCTTTATACATATGGATTATAATGTCCAGCAAATTTAGTCATTAAAGAACTATTAACAATAAAATAACAAAATAGATCATCTGTCAGTTCTTCAAATGAATATTGTCATTTACATCGGGTTAAATTTTCCAATTGTACTTCCTTCATCTCTTGGCGAATTACTATTTCATCAGATTTACATTCCATCTACCCTGATCGTGCTTTTCCATATCTTTAATATTCTCATGAAATCTTGCTTTTCACTAACATCCAGTGGCGTACCAACGCCTTTGGGGGCCCGGGGCGGGAGTTCCATTATTCCACAACCAAAAAAAAAAGGAAATACTTGGGTGGATGGGGCCCCTAGGCTGACTGGTGGGGCCCCCTAGGCTTGCTTTTACAACCAAAAAAAAAGGAAATCTTGCTTTTACAACCAATAAAAA
>JAFIDM010002131.1:2251911-2264328 GCA_023159025.1 Thereuonema tuberculata
AAAGTGAAATAAATCTTTTTATCTTTAAAAAATAATAATTAGTTGTCACACTTAAAAACAAAGGAATTATTTCTCCAATTAGTTTTCTGAAGTTTGTTTCATAAAAAATCTCTGTATGGTTCCAGAAACAAAATTGTTCCCATTTGAATTATTCCAGTTTTTTTCCTACGTTAAGTTATTAATCAGGGATTTCCAGTTTTTATATATTCATGAAAAATACGAATGTTGATAAAATAGACACACACTGAAATTATATTCATTAAACAAGGTAGGGAAAACAATTAAAACCAATCACAATGCTGCGCAACATCTTCTGATAATTGATATTGCTTTAATTTCCTTGTGTTTATTTCCATTAAACTAGGGTGACCAGATTTTTACATTGGCAAAGCGGGACACCATTGACCCGGGGGGGGGGGGGGAGACCGGAAAGGAAAAAAAAACACGGAATCTCCAGGTTCAACAACCAAAAAAAAAAAAACGGAATCTCCAGGATTTCCATAACCAAAAAAAAAATCGGGACTTTTTTAAAATGCGGGACAAATTGTTAAAAATCGGGACTGTCCCGCCAAAATCGGGACTTCTGGTCACCCTAATTAAACGCAACAATTGCGCCTCTGTAATGCAGCTCTACAACAATCACTATAAATGTGATTGTTGCTAATACAAAAGACGCAATTGTTGCGATTGTTGGGATTGTTGTGCTTAATGATATTTGACAAAACGGGAATATAAGTCCGCTGATCTTATCAGGAGATTAAAAAAGGAGAAGGAATCCATCAGTCTCTTCCCAGTTTTACAAAAGGTTATACTTTCAAAAAGTATTAAAAATTGCATACCCAAAACTTCCGATTCTGTCCAATCAAGAGAGCAAACTGGATTTCGTAGTGAATATAAAATCCCATTCATGCACTAAGAGAAATAATTGACGGTTGAATTGTCCAAATAATTTTAGTATTTAATGCTCCTCGTGGCACAACTTCATCAAATAGTCGTAAGGTACTATCTGCATTAAGAGCAATGGAATTCCGTAATGCAGGTAGTATCTTACGACTATTTAAATAAACCGCTGTGAATACGAGATATAACTGAATTGGATTTATTGACCATGAAAAGGACTCTTATTAATATGTCTGTTATCAGTGCTTTGGAAATCACGACATAGCTTTGTAAGCTTATCAAAAATATTTGTAAAGACGAAGTCATTTGCACAAAAGTACAGAAAAATTAGGATACGAAAAGATAAGAGGATACCATCTTTTCTAAATTATTTACAGGAGTACTTTAGGAAGTGTTCAGAAAATTAAACTGAGAAAAAGAGGTATCAGCATTTACCGGTGATTATTTAACCACCTTTGGTTTGATATGGAATTGCAATGGAAAGCTTAAAAGCTAAACTCAAAGAAAACAAAGATTATGTTTAATAGATTTGCTAACAAGCAACCAAATCAAGTTGGTAATTTTAAATTAGAGGAAGCTATGTATTCGCATCTTGCAAAAAAATACGATGTTTGGGAGCATTTTGCTGAAAATAATCGTAGAATTAAAGTCGCCTGTAGTGATGCCTTTGGCAGAAATATTGAAAGGATATTACGCTTAAAGAGAAAAGTTTTTAACCAATGTTCTCAGTTCTAACATACGGAGCGGAGACAAGGAAAGCAATTGAGAGATCGCTTGGAAAGATGCATGTTAGGAATCAAGTGACAAGATAAGGATGACGATATTAGAATCACAATAAAGAAACTCAAATTGGCCACAAAGAAAGACGTAATAATCATAAATGGCTAAAAGAAATTCTAGATTCGATTCCGAGGAATGAAAGCAGGCCGAGAAAGTGTCCACAAAGTAGATGAGTGGATGGAAAAGTTTCGTTAGATTCGATTAGAAGAGGAAAACGTTCCACTGAAAGAATTGGAAAAAAACTTGGACTTATTTTCTTACATGAACTGAAAATGATGATGTCATATTTTTTCATTTAGATAATGGAAAATGAGTTTTCACAAAAAGAAATTTTATAAAAAGTTAAAATTAAGAATTCTCTGTTTAAAAGCGAAACAACTATAGACTAGATTTTATTTCATGAACTTACACATTGTTAACGATACGAATTTTGATTTTCATTTTGAGGCAGTCTAAACATTTGGAAAAACCAAAACTGTGATGTGATACAGAGAACTACTAAAATTACGACTCTGCAACAAAGAGATAGAAACGAGATCCTTCTATTTCTTTGTCTGTAACGTGATCATAAAAATAAACGAAACCGTTGTGGAAAAAAGCCTAACTTTTTAGATGACAACCAATCAGATGGATTCTTCGCTTTCAAAGATAGGATCATTTCCAAAAAAAATTTTCACTAAAACAACGAAAGGCTGTTCTCAAATATTAAAAGGAAATTTTTAGTCAATATTCTGAAAATCTTTCAAAAATAATTTCTAAAAATTAAGGAAACTTTAGAGACACAGTTTCTCCGTAAACACAAAGAATTAAAAAAAAAAGAAAAGTACAAAATTTCTTTATCAAATATTGTTTTCTTCGGTAATAAATTCAGGCTTTTTAAGTTATAAGTTAAATAAAATAAATATAATCATAAATTTAAAAGTGTCTTAGTAATATTGCTTTTGCTTGAGAATTTAGTATAACTTTAGTCTTCTTTTTTCTTTTTTTTTCCCAAAAAATTAAAATTTAATTTCAAATTTTTTGAAAAATTTATTATTTAAAAAATAAATGTTATTTTAAAAATGTTCCATTAATTTCTTTCACGTTTTGAAACTTGTAAGAAACTCTTGTTTGTTCTTAATCTCCCATTTCTTACAAAGAAGTTGTTTTTGAAATGAAAATTTTCTTTTTTCAAAGATTTATGTGCTGGAAAAAATTGTTTGGTATAAGTTTGTTTTTTTTTCTTCCTAAAGTGTGTTCATCCAGGTGTTCATTTCAATCAAATAACGATGACTTTCTTGTAAACATATCTGTTGATTAAAAGAGAGACATTGTACGAACTAATAGTTTTTGATAATTACTCTTGATTAAGAATGAATTAATTTCGAACAATTCTCGTAAATTTTTATTTCTCATAATTTTACTGATTCACTTTTCAAATTTATAAGTAAATTGATAAGAAAACAGCAAATTAGATGTTAGATGTTGTGTTAGCAATTTATAAATATAGAAATAATAATAATTTTCGACATGAAGTTTATATATTGTATGAAAATATAAGGATGATTTTTTACACCTTGCTATGTAGTCAAAGTAAGCAATAGTAAAAATAAAAAATAAAAAAATCAACGAATTACTTGTTTACCTTAATTGTTGATCTCCATTTCTTAATAACTATTTTGATGGCACTTAGCTTTCCTTTTCAAGAATGTTCTTTGAAATTTAGTTCAAAGCATCTACAGTCTAAATAGAATAGGATCTGCAAAGATCATTAACTAATAATTGGAAGATGCTATTGAACTGATTTTTTTGTTCTTTGTATGACTCAAATGACGACTGTTCTTGTGGTTTCCTGTTGCACACCTGTTCTATACGCATGGCAGGTGCTTCGTTGTTCATCTTTGGTTTTCTTCATTACATTCCATAACGTTCCTCCGACAGCCATTGTTCCTGTTCTATATCGCAAGTGGACGAAGGTATATTTACAAGAGCAGACAAATGGGAGGTAACTTCAAATGATTTGACTCATAATTAATTTTTCCGTTCTTTTGGTAACAGGATTTTTCTGTGATAATTTCTAGTAAGTTTCTAAAGTTGATGGAAGACATAAAAGTCTTCATTAAAATACTGTCAGAGATCTAAAGTTTGAATAGAAATGGATGATTGTTTTGATTGAGGATAGGAACAATTTATTTGCTGCTTTGATTTATTTCAATGTACAGTCAGACCTCGATATAAGGTCACCCCTTGGGACCTCGCGAAAGTGACCTTATAAGCGGGTTGACCTTATAACCGACTCATACGCAATTCAATTCAATGAGCCGGGACTTTAGAAAAGTGACCTTATATGCGGGGTGACCTTTTATGCGGGGTGACCTTTTATGCGGGTGACCTTATATCGAGGTCTGACTGTATTTCATTTTTCCACCAATGAAATAGATATATGTCAAGTCCGTCGAGGGGATTAAAAACCCTTCCAATCCTTAATCTTTGACATAATTTTTATCCTTAGGAAATGTTCGATTCTGTTTCCTCTGACTTTGTTTTCTTACTTCGGAATTTCCATTTTAAACAAGTGTCTCTTTACAGTCTTGAGAATTCTTTGTAGAATCTCGACGTTGGTTTTCTTTAACAACATGAGAAGAAGTGACAAAAATTTTTTTTTTTTTTTTTTTCAGTTTTTTTTTTTTGTACAATTTTTATTTAAGACTAGCTTTGCTACTTCAAACTTTGTAGCGATTTCCAATTATATATAAATGTGATTAGTGAAGTGGGGAGGAACTTAGAAAACAGAGATCATTATTAAAACAGAGAACAGATATTTATAATTAGTTCTTTATAGTAATTTCTTCAGAATAGGACTGAAATGGAGATAAATGGAGTGTTTTTAGGGGGAATTAAAAAGCATTGGTAAAATGGAATCAGTTTTCGAACAAAAAATTTTCCAATGAGTCGATTCGTTCCTCTTTAAATGTTGAATGGCTGTTGGCGATTTTGGAAATTGAAGCATTTTCCCACAGTTTGGTGGCTTGAGGTCAGGAAATACGTTGGGGAGGGGGGAAGGCTTTCCGTTTCTGATGTTAAATGGAACCTATAATTTGCTGAATGTAAATCAGTTCCTCTTGGCCCACATAAAGAAGACGACGAAGGATGTCTCCTAAGACAGAAATGGTTGATTAATGACTCAGACCGAAGACTGGTTAGGATGAGATCCTCCATCTGTCTCTATCCTCCTCTTCAGTTATATAAAGCGTACAACTCCTAAATCCTTGCACGTTTGTATAATAAAATTATTGAGAGATCTTCCTCTACCTTTCATTTGGACTCTTCCCCACTAGGATTCTCTATACAGGATTATCATGACTCAATATATAATATCCCAGCCATTTTAATCTTCTTCTTTTAATTACACTTATAATTTTCTTTTCTTCATCGACTATTCCTAATACTTCATTATTTCTCTTTCTTTCTGTCCAACTGATTTTTTTCCATTCTTGGGTTTGGTTTTGTTGTCGACAGAACTCCATCCACTCCCATTCGATAAAAATCAATACAGTTGAATTTGTATCGCTTGTTTTTGATCAGGGAAAAAAAATTAACTGCATTTGAGAGAAATAAAAGCGTTTATTGTCAAATCCCTTTGGGTGTTGTTTAAGCTTCTGTTGTTTATGCTTCCCTGTGTGTGTGATACAATGAGAGAAGAGCCAAAGGAAAAAAAGTAACTCATTAATTTCAGTTTACTAAATTAAAATTTAAATGTCAGTGTTGTTTTTTTTTTAACCTACTACGAGCGCAGGTGCAGAACCTCGACCTCAGCGACAAACTGAAGCGTCGTTAGAGACATTTCTCGACATGAATGAAGAAATTAAAAAATAATATTTAAATATAGAAAAAGCTTCTACTTAAAATACTCTATCTCAACTAAAAGCCGTCACATTGTTGAGGGGACGTATCATACATTATTGATTAATAATGATTCATTTTAATTGATTCATTTAATTTTGGATGATCAAAAACTTTAATCGGATTCAAACATTATTTTCTTTGATTTCCTGAATATTAGAAAACATCAAAAAAATTTTTTTATCTTCAAACATCTTTTCTAATATTGTAAAATTCGTATGGAAAATCGAAAAGAGATTTTTTTTTTCTGTTTAGATCTATTTAAAATTAATTCAAAGTTAATATACAAATCAGTTAAAATTGCAATGTATGAAGAAACTTCTCACTTTCTTTCAAGAATAACAATGTTTCGAATTGATTTTAAATTCAATTGCGTTTTTGTTTTATTGATAAATTAATTAATTTTATGTTCAATTATTTCAGTGTGACTGAAGGGTTTCAATGATTTGTTTCCATTCTTTTCTTCTTAATTTGAATTCTAGTCTCAACGAAAACCTTCATTAATCATGATCTTATTTCTAAAGGATATTGAAGGAGCATCATTGAGGCTAGTAGCTAAGGATTCATTAAAATAAATTAAAATACATACATACATTAAATTACTTTTTTACCAAATATTTACTTTTACTTTTTAAAAAAAAAATTTTTGGCGGGAGGGGGTGTATTTCTTGACTTTATATTTGTTAAATAAATGACATTTATTTCTTTTTAAATTTCTCCAATGGACTAAAAAAAAAGCAGTGAACTCGCTGTAGAAATGAGCTAATTCTACTTTTGGTGGATTTGTTCTGTTTTTCGTTGGTGAATCACTTGACCTGAGCTTTTTCTTTGGCGTGTTCCTGTTACACCCGTTTTCAACTGAAAACTCATCGTTCGCCCGCGGCACGATTGAAGAGTACCTGCGGAAGATAATGTCCTGCCCTTGGGACGATGCAACTTTCTCTTTTAACACAAACAAAGCATTGTTATCTAGAAGGATCTACAAAACTCTACGCTACTTACAATTATTGGAAACAATTTACAGGAGTTGCAGAACAGTTCACAGAAAATTATTATAAAATCTGAAACAGTTTCAATTGGTTTTGTTAATTTTGAAATTGAAAAGTGTGATTCTTTTCTTGGCTATTGGATTTCTAAGGATTTATCATTGGCAAAGATGAGTTTAACTATCAATATATTCTATAAATTCTAACAAACAGATTTTCAGGAAGAAAATAGAACGGCGAAAATGTGATATTTATTTAAATAAAAATTAATGTAGCTTTATTTATTTATTTATTTATTTATTTATTTTGTTTCAGTTTTCATTTGGTCGTGAACTTATCACTTTCGTTATTTTGTTTTCTTTTCTGATTTTTGACTTTTCACCATTTCATAATACAACTACCCGGCATGCGTTGTAATATCACTCAAAGAAAGAAAAGGTCCGGTATCGGTCGGGGATGGGATACTTAGGTAGCCGTGTCGGCTTCCACCCATCCAAGTGTGGTGTACCGGCCCCCATAGGACAGCGAATTTTTCACTTTTTGCAGTAAACTTGGGGGGGGGGGAGGCCCGAGAAGAGGCCCTAAATAAAAGGGCCCGGTATCGGTCGGGGTGGGACACTTATGCCCTTGTGTCGCCTTCCCTCCACCCAAATGTGGTGTCCCTGCCCCCCCCCCCAATGGAGAGCTAACTTTTTGCTATAGACTTGGGAGGCCCGAGAAGGGGCCCTAAATATAAGGGCCCGGTGTTCTACTAATTCAGAAAGCTTCGCGGACGTGCCCACAACAACTCCCCAAAGTTTCATGGCAATCTGATGAATGGTATAGGAGCACATACGGGATATATGAATGGTTTTAGTTCTCATTGTCACCACCAGGTGCATTTCACGGATTTTACCCCTTTCCAACCCCTGGGGGGGGGTCCCGGTTCTAAGGTAGCCTGCAATTTGCGCAGGGTCCTAAAGAGTAATTCTGCAAAGTTTGGTTCAGGTAGTCAAAGGGTCTAGAGTGTATACGGGACAAACAAACATTCTATAATAAAGATTATCAATATACGAATATATTTTAAAATAATGTAATATGAATTTTTTAAAACGACCCTACCTTAATGATAGTGTTATTATTTTAGTGAATCGTGGGTGCCGATGAGCTGTAGGTTAGGTAAGTTCAGATATCACGCCCTCCGGGATGTTTATATTGAAAAATTTTAAAAATTACCTTACCTCGGTTAAAATAAGAAATTACCAAATACATTTACAAAGGTTAGATATCAAGAACAATGTAGATGAGATCGTCTACATTACGTGGAACACTAAACAATTAAGCGTCACATGTTAAATGAGCTTAAAACGATGAACTACGCCTGCGCAATTCCTTCTTTAACCGTAGAGTTTTATATTATCTAAATGTATCTGGATGATGTCATCATTATCCGGACAAACTTCGAAAAATTATTCTCAGTTTTACTTTATTCAATATTATCCACTTATTTTGAATAATGTCAATATTATCCGGATAATTGTGGCATGTCATATATATATATATATATATATTATATTATTACTGTATTATATATATTATGGGAAGAGTTAGAAAAATGGATAGGTTTACCCGGATAAGGCGCGAGCTATTCAAGGCGCTTTGGATAAGGCTATTTAGAAATTCAAGCGTTACTTGCAGGTGTCAGGTGGCCAATTATAGAGAAAAACATACTAAAATCCAGGATAAGTTTATTTCAAAATGGTTTTGCACGATCTTTTACTAGAAAAAACTAGACCTCATCTGGCTAACTGCGATCTTGAGATAACAGCATGCACCAAGTCGTGATTCGACCCATGCTCATAGCCTACAACAGCTACCTGCAGCGCGGGTGACCCTAACCCTTTGACCTTCATGCGTTGTGGGTATGTATAGCCTAAATTGATATTATCCAGAGGGCCTTGGGTAGATTGCGCTTTATCCGGGTAAACCTAGGCCCATCTTTCTAACTTTACCCGTGACATATATATATATATATATATTTCATCTAGCCTATATTAGTGTATTTTCCAAAGAAAAAATACACTATTGCTTTCTATGTGAATAGATGAACCCGGGACCTTGTGATGAGCATCGATCAGGGATCATAGATCACGAATATATAGGCCATTCAAATTCTTCTTTCCACGATGTGTAATTTTATGTATACATAGGGTTATTAGTATTATGCGTTATTAGTAACGCCAGTGGCGAATATAGTATATATTTTTTGGGGGAGGGGGCCCAAGATTAATGTAAGGTTAAGTTAAGTAATTTTAAGTAGACACCCCATGGAAACTTATCTGTTCAACCAAAAAAAAAAGTTTGGAAGGAAAACA
This sequence comes from Thereuonema tuberculata, assembly GCA_023159025.1. Taxonomy (NCBI): domain Eukaryota; kingdom Metazoa; phylum Arthropoda; class Chilopoda; order Scutigeromorpha; family Scutigeridae; genus Thereuonema; species Thereuonema tuberculata. The sequence continues at coordinate 2,260,814 of JAFIDM010002131.1, forward strand.
CATGGGGAGGACTTTATTGGGGGGGGGGGGCCTTGGGCCCCCCCCCCCTTATATATGCCCTTGAGTAACACCATTACTTGTAACAGTTACTTTTATTCCTAACGGAGTAACGAAAACGCGTTACTTTTTTTGTTACTTTTTCGTCCATTTTTTTTTTCTTTCACACCAAGCTATTGGGAGGTTTGGCAAGAGCTGTTTCAAAAACTCCGGATCAGTTATCAGGACATCTCCGTATCAGTGTTGCTCAAGATTTTTTCTACAATGATTATCCAAACCTCATCTATGGTCTTATCCCAGTCATTCTTGTTTGAATCGTCGACGAAGAAACACCGATTTATTACGAGTCTCTTGAATGGTTTACTTCAAAATGCAGAAGGCTTCTGACAAACAGTTAGCATAATAGATTCGAGGCATAAACAACTCTTCAAGGCAGTGGGGGCATTGTCATGCTGTGGGGGATGTTTTCTTGGCACAAGTTGGATCCATTGATACCTCTGGGAGCACATTAGGATGCTAGAGCGTATCTAAATATCGTAGCTGACCAAGTGCAACCGTACATGTTAACAGTTTATCCTCATGCAGATGGCTACTTCCAGCAGGATAATGCGCCGGTGCACAAAGCCCGCATCACTACGGGAAAATGACGATGGTTTGAGAAACATGACGATGACTTTACCTTGCTCCAGTAGCCCGTGCAGTCCCCGGATCTCAGCCCGATTGAAAATTTGTGGGATGAGCTGGAACGGGTTTTTCCCTCCAGGCCTACACCTCTATCAAATCTTCAGGAACTGCGTGACACACTCATGTCTGCATGGTACACAACACCTCAACAACGTTTTCAGCATCTTGTGGAATCCATACCTCAAAGAATTCAGAAATTTTGAGGGTTAAAGAGGCCAACATAAAAAACGCAAATTCTTACTGCCAACTAACGAGTCTTTTGTTTGAGGTGACGTCATTCTAAAAAAACCCTTCATAAAGAACTGCCTTGTTTTATAGCATACTTTTAATAGATTTTTTTGTTTGTTATATATACATACACAGGGTGTCGTAGATCGACCGCATTCGCTTCACATCAAGGGATTCTTCATTAAATATGATGCAAAAAAGTTATCTAACGTTATTTGATCGGACGAAGACTTTTCGAGATAATCCAGGTTTTCTGCTTCCGGAAGAGATGATCGAAAGGGGTGATCGCAAATCAAAAAGTCAGTCGAGGTCAATTTTTAGAAATTGACCTCGACTGACTTCCTTTTACTATTTTGGCTGGGACTGACGAGTAATTAAAATAAAATACTATGTCATTTGACTTTCCATTTATTAAGCTACAAAAATGCTAATTGCAAAAAGTGAATCCAACCCATGGCCACGGTCCAAATGATGACATGTTCCAATCACATTCGTCTCATTGACAGTATGAGGCACAGCAAAGAGAAGCGCACTCAATGCAAGAATTGCTTTTTATAATTTTCTTTAAGCAATGATCGGATAAGTTGTTAACTTGAAAATACAGAATATGTTAGCTTTCAAATGATACCAGGAATAGTTTTATCACTGAATCGAGAAAAATACTAATGTTTCTTATTTGGGAACACTTTTCGATCATCCCTTCTGGACGCAGAAAACCTCAATTATCTCGAAAAAATATACGTCTCATCAAAAAACGTTGTGTAACTTTTTTTACATCGTATTTAATGAGGAATTCCGTAGTGTGAAGCGAATGCGGTCGATCTGCGATACCCTGTGTATATACTTACATACTATACATTTCCACTTTTTAACGATTTTTTCTGTCTTCAAAAACCTTATACTCACGTAGTTTTTAAGCTTTTGCCACAAACGTTTAGAGCTTTTAGGGCATTGGTTTAACTACAAATAAGTAACAAAAAAGTCGAAATCTGTTCACTGGTTTTTAGGGGGCGCAACTCAAAGTTGTGACGTGGGTCACGGTTTATTTTGATTACTTTTGTTTTTTTCATTCCCGTGATACGTTTTTATTCTTAGTTCAGATTTTATTTTTTTTAACTAATTTCGAATTAGTGTTTTGAAAATTTAGTCTTAGAAAATTTTGTTTTGAAAATTTGTGTTAGATTTATTGCTATTTCATGAATCATGTTTATCTTTCTTTTAATCTTTCTTGTCATCTTGTTTTCGTTTTTTTTAATTAATTTATTATCCTTCTTGTTTCTCTTTATGTTCTTTTTATGTTTACATGAGAACTTTCATTTAGTTTATTTCTTCCCTGGTCATTAATCTGTCAATTAACTCTTCCTACGTCATATGTCAGTCTCTTTATCACCTGTACAACTATTGCTTAAATTTTTATGGGTATTGATGACGTGGTCATTTCTGTATAATCAGATATTTCGTCAGATAGATATGAGAATGACAACACGGATAGCAACTTACTCCTTAATCACAACTCCTTAAGATGAGAGTTCTTACTCCTTAATCACCATCTCTCAATTGATGTTGGTCTTTATTTTAGCATTGTAATCTCCGTGTGCTTTCGTTGTTTTATATATTGGTTTGATCGCATTGTGATAACTTGATCAGCCCGAACTAAAATTTGTGTGTTGTGAGAAACATTAGATGATATGTCAGTTGTTTTTCTCAATAGAATGGAGAAAGAAAGCAATTCCCGTCATTGTGAGCAGTTCGCAAATAGACTAGGATACGGAGGAATCACAGATTTGTTGTATCTGCAAAGTACCGAGGGGAACATCAAGATTTTCGGAGACTGCAGAGAACAGCAGTGATCTCCAGAATGAACTACTGGATACTGTGATTTGCACACATTTCCCGAATCTAGCCTTGTGTTCGGAGCCGGCAAATTCGGAACAGCGGTGTATGTTTAATTATTCCGCTGATGTGTTTGGATGCACGGTGGAACAAATGTGTGTATTTTATTTCAGTTCTGTTAGGAATTAGAGATATGTGAAAAATATGCTTTGTGTTCTCCTTCGTAAATTTGGGATCCCAAATTAAAGGAGACAAAGTGTGCGACGGTGATTCTACTGTTCTACTCTAAGTACTCTTTTTCTCTAGTATTAACCGAGAGACCGAGAAAAATTCTCCTTACGAACACATCGATAGTAAGGAACTTTGAAAACTGTCATAACCACGATCACATTATTTTAAACATTTTTCTTTATATCTGTGTTTGAATCATTGTGTGTATTTTGATAACAAATTTTAAGGGATTTGTAAAAATATTTTAGTTAATAATTTCATTATCTTGATGTTTGTATTTATTTTGCCTGAGATAAATTTATCTAACTTTCATCTTCTACTCTTACGGTTCGATATTTACTCTTTGCGTCCAGCACTATTGACTGTGTAATTGTTTACATTTTTTCTTTTGGTGGGATAGCTTGATTTACAGATTTTGTGTGACAAAATTGGTAGCAGAGTTTGTTTTTTTATTATTATTGTTCACAGAAATTCCATCTTCCGTGTCAGTGGATAGGCCTAACTGCCGTAAATTTTGAGCTAAATCTTTTCTAGATACTTTT
>JAFIDM010002131.1:2272817-2289562 GCA_023159025.1 Thereuonema tuberculata
TTCATTGCAGTAATTTTTTTCACAGGAAATTAACAATTGCGCGGGACAGACAGAAATAAGAGATTTTAGTAAAATAGATTTGGATTCAGTGAAAATCTAAAATTTCAGAGTCCAACAGAAATCTTAATTTTCTAATCTTAATATTCTAATATTTTGTTGTTGTTTTAATACATTGGAGCTTTTTAAGTCATTCGATCAGACAAGAAAAAAGGAATAGATGATAATAAAAAAAATAGTAGATGAAAACAAACAATATTAAGAAATAAAGAATAATTAAAAAAAAAAAATTCTGCGTTATTTTAAAATCCTAACTTGACATTGCCCAAACAATGATAGTAAACCAAGATTAAAATAATTGACGTTTGACTGGCTAACAAACCATCAGAAATTATTCATTTTTAAGTCAGTATTTATTTATTTATTTATTTATTTATTTATTTATTTATTTAATTAATTATTTAATGCAGATTTACTGATTTGAATCTATCTAGGATGTTGAATATCTTTTAATTATTATTTCCTGTAACTCTGATTGTTACCTGCATTCAAATTATCATAAGTTATTTAATATGAAATGCAGATAATGTTGAAATGAAAATTTCTCTTCTGTTTGTAACTTAAAGTAAATTTCTCAAGTGACCAAACAATGACATCTTTATAATCATTCTCTGTTTTATAAATCAAATTCAGTAATCGAGGGAATCATTACTAACCATCTTCTCGATCGTTTACTTCATTCGTAAGATTTTTCTGAGCAACCACTTGTTTGTCTGTTATTTCCTCATTTGCTGAATCCTATATTTTTGATGTAATAGAATTCCAAAGGTTTGTCTTCACTATTGTAAGAAATGTTTGTTGCTTTTCAATTCATTATTTTCTTATTTTTACTTCTTTTTTATTTAGGATTCTTTTATTTAGTTTAAAATATTTTAACGTGTGCCTAAAATTGAGCATGAAACAAACAAACATACAAGTTGATTTAAAAATTCATTACTAAAATTCGAGAGCTTTCGAAGCCTTAGCGGTCAATCTGACATCCATGTAATGTATATCCATATAACTTACAGCAACAATCATAGATGAATGGAATGGAAATTTAACATAAATAAGGGGCCGTCCATTAATTAGGTGAGGTGTTTTTTCAAAAATTTGGACCCCCCCCCCCCCTTGGTGAGATTTCAAAAATTTTAACAACCAAAAAAAAAAAAAAAAAAAGGAAATCTTGCTTAAACAACCAAAAAAAAAAGGAAATCTTGCTATAATATATATTTTCTCTGAATGAAAAAGTTTACGTGAGATTTTCGTTAACCCCCCCCTCCCCCTTGCTGAGATTTGGTGAGATTTTGCCGGACCCCCCCTCCCCCTTTTGACCTCACGTAATTAATGGACGACCCCTAATTAATTAACCTCTCCAATAGCTTCAAAATAAATAGCTTCAAATCAAGTTCACACTATTTCGCCCTAATAATCATATATCTTCTTCTGCTTTTAGTTTTACAGAAGAGAATATTTCTTCTTCCTAATAGAATTCGTTAAAAAATATATAATTCACATATAATTTAACTAACCAACCAGCCTTAATATTGTTAATACTAACTATCCTTTAGTAATTACAAAAATCTTTCTTTATTTTCAATGACCTTTTATATCAATTAAATGCAAATTCATTTAATTAAGAACTTTTTCTAATACACGGGAAACAATTTATAACACATGATTCTAATATAAATCTTTGTTTATCATCTTTTACATGGTACTAGCAAAATCCCCGTTCTTCGTATGGGTTACAATGATGTGGATGAGAAAGAAATTGAAATTCTGAGATCACTTCGAAAATTTCCCAGTTGGTACAAAAATCACGTGATTGGCACAAAATGATGTTATATTTAAATTTTTATAACTCGTGTTCGGAGTTCCATCCCTTTCTCCCCTTCTCCACATCCCTATTACTTCAAACATTCCCTAGCTCATAAAAAATGTTGTGATCATTATAAATCTATATCTATCCTGAAAATTCCATAGAAGTATCCTTCAGCAATGTTTGCTCAGCCCCTCACCGCCCTTCCATTTACTCCCCATAGTTCTAGTTTTTATCTCCAGGTTAACGTAGCGTTATTATATACTACAGTATTTTAGTTCCAATTGTCGTCACCAGGTTAATATGTGGCGCTATTGTGCACAACAATATTTTTAGTTCCAGTTGTTGAAAACAATATTTGTGTAGTTTCAATTATCGCCTCCAGGTGCGTATGTGGCGCTTTGAAGAAAGTTGCCTTCCATCTCTATAGACGCCAATATCAAAAATTCGTCGAATATGGGTCTTTTTGATTTAACAAATAACATTCAAGAGAAATTTTGTGTTTCTAATTCATGTGAAATTTCGATTTCACATTAATCCTAAAGTAAGTTGCTTTGAATTTTAATTATCATATTAGAATTAAATAGACATTAAAATCTTCAATATTCCATTGAGGTAGCTTTGCTAGGTTTTGGGTTGGTGAATTTTTCACTGGACGTAATGATATTTCATTTGCATGCGTCTTAGTGTAGTGCGCATGTTTTAACTAATCTCTTTATGTTGGACATAGTTAAGACTTTTTCGGTTTCATTTTTTGAACTTCTAATTTCACTTTCTTATGGAGTCCATACTTGGATCTTCTTTTAATTCTTCATAATCTTCTGTATTTAACATATTATACGTTTTCACGTTCATAATCAGTAATTTGTTACCTTTATCTGATTTCCCAATGTATCTTACATTCATCGTTGATTATATCTTTTGGCACAGCGACATATTAACCATTTCCCAATCTTTTCTTTGTACGTCACTTATTACCTGATATGTAGAACTGTTCACATTAAATAAATCCAATATTTCCTTCATCTGCGTAAAGGCTTCATTTTTAGATTAAGTTTGTTTTTATACAAATTACTCTTTCCTGGATTAACATTTTGTCAACAGATCGGCTTCTATGTCTTCAAATTTTACTAATTGAATTTCAATTTTATCTTTTTTTGTTACTTTCTCTTTGACTATTTCCTTCTTATTGACCTGCACTTAATGATCCTTCCACGAAAGCTCCTTTGCTATCGGTCTTAACAATAGTTTCTTTGGCTTCTTCCCAAAACCCGAGATAGGAAAATAAATTTGTTGCCCATTTCACTTCTTGAACATCTTCGCATATCGCATTAATTCTCCTCAGGTTGAGAAAGATTCAGGGTCTGTTTCTTGCTTCTTCCAGCTATCAAAGAATTTGCAAGTTTAAGTGGTTATCCCGAAGAAGACTTGGTCTTCACTGTAAAACCAATTGTTCACCGGTAAGTCTCTGAGACTTTGTTCTCTTTATATTCGTTTTATGATCACAGATGGATTTTTATGTTTTGAAACATAAACTGAATGAAAGCTGAGTAACATTAAAAGTAAGATCTGTTCTTGTTCGATTTGATAAATCCACAAATAAACCTAACATTTCTCTCTAATCTTTCTGGTTTGGAATCTTGAAATTCATTCAAGTTTTATCTGAGATCTCCTGGAGTTTTTACTCGATTACAGTTTCCTAATCGGTGCTTTTGTAGGATTTTAATAAGAGGGTTTTTGTTTTTTTTCCGGCAGCTCAAAAACTTTTATTGTTTTTCTTATCTCAATTCCCAGGTGTTATTAATACTTCTTGATTTTATTCATTGTTATCTAATTTTAAGAATTGTTGAAAAACATCTATTGGCAAAATGTTTCTAATGTTAGTCTAAAAAATATTTATCTAATATTTGATTCCTTCAATTGCCGATGACCTCCGAGAAAGTCTATCAATTATTTGATCTATTCATGGTAAATTGGGTTCTCTAACACTTTTTCTGTTCCTAAGAACATCTAACACACTTTGATAAAGAAATCGAAGCATCAAGAAGGAATTATCCAATTGGGAAAAAAATTTGGTTGGTTTAAAGTATATGTACAGAAAGCAAAATGATTAGAATTTCAGAACAGTTGGAGGATTTATTGAAACAGAAAGAAAGAGCTATATAAAGTGAGCAGATCAGTATGGCGTTGGTCCACCTCTGGCCTGGATACAATCTATTACCCGAAGTGGCATTGATTGGTACAGTTGGCGAATGAATGATGGTCTGCGGGATTTCTTGCCAAACACAACGGGTCGTAGAATTTCGTCAACGTACCGCTGTGCTGTGAGACTGCCACGGAGGACTACCAAGAGGGTCCGGCTATGAAACGAAATGACAGCCCAGACCATATCTCCCTGTTGTCTGGCCGAGTGGCGTGCGATAGTAAGAGAGATCTCTGCGCTGGTCGTTGGGGCTCAGTTCAAAGCGGGACTCATTACTGAAGACAATTTGTCCCCAATCAGCACAATTCCACGTTGATCGTGCCCGGCACCACTGCAATCTTTTTGATGATAGATACTGGTCAGTGGTAGGTGACGTAACGGGTGATGCGAGTATATTCTGCTCACGTAGTCATCTACTAATGGTCCGATGGTTACTTCAGTATTGTTCAGACGTTGGATAGCTGATAACGACGTATCTGGTGATGTAATAGCTGCTCTGACAATCGCTCTATCTTTCCGTTCTACCCTAGGCCGCCTGATGCCTTTTTGTTGCTGAAATCTAGCATTCGGGACTCATTCCTTCCCGCATCCTATCCAAATGCTGAGGGATTCATCGGTTTGTTAATCCAGACTCATGTAATCCGATGGCACATCCTCTTTGAAACTCCATCATGTGGCCGTAGTGGTCGTGAATTCGCCGGCGAGGCATTGTTACAGCTAAGGAAATCGTAATCAAAATCCACGAAAGTTTTGTTCCTGAGAGCGAGATTCTCATACACCATCACGATGCTCAGTTCCAATGCATTTTGATCAACAAACAATACTTTTTTTTTATTTAAAAAAACATGAGTTTTCAAATAAAAAAAAAAATCTAAATTTACTAAAAGGGAATATTGCTGAATTTTTTTTTTTTATCCATCCTCAATAAATAGATATGAGTTGCAAATAAGAGACAAATAAACAAACAAACTACTAAAAATGTAAACTTTCTTGGTGTAAATACAATGAAAAAGAAGTAAAAATTAAAGAAGAAAAACATTTCTGATTAAGGCTTTATTTAATGCCACATTTAAATTCCATTTGCGCCTAGCAGATTGCAGGACAAGGAATAGTTGTTTTTTGTTTTTTATTTAATTTATGGTTAGGATTTCTTCGGGGGAAGTTCCCGCTCTCGGGAGCGAGTCCCGGGAAAGCTAACCCCTCGCACCTTCTGGGTTTGTCATTCGGTGGAGTTTGGCTGGCTGATGAGTCCTAATAAGGACGAAATGGTCCAACTCAGGGTGCGAATCCTTTCTTATAGCGTTGTGCCTTCGTTTGCTTTCTTAATTTTTTAAAAAAAGATCCTATTTGGCAGAAATGGACGAGAGACAAATAATTCAGTATTTAGAGTACTAATACCCAATAAATATTTTCATGGGAAAAATGTTGAATAAATTTAACTCTTACTTGTTTCATTTTCAAAAGAGAATTATAATTTGGAAAATTAATAAAGGAAAAAATACAACATTTTAACTTACAACAAAAAACGTGATATCAATATCACATACCAAAAATTTTAGCAATAAATTACAATAATAATATGTTAATACAATAATAAACCAATCGGATAAAAATATAACTCCACTTAACAGTAAAAATATTAGTTAACTGAAAGGAATTTCATGTTTTCCATTTCATTAAATTGTTGAATGTTTGAAGCTTCTTTTATTTGTAATTTTTTTATTTGAAATTTTAATCTGATTCCATTTTATTTCATGATTCAGAAACTTTTGAAATTGTTCTATCAAAGCCGATTTATTGGTTTTGTTTTTATTCTGCAGAACTCTTTTCTATAATAATCGTTGTGTCGTACCATCGTATGATTTTTTATAAGTATTGCAAACTATTTCGTGCACTACATCCACATTAAGATTTTTTTCAATTCTATCATCAGTTCTTGATAATACAGATAAAATTTAGTTTGTTGGTTTCAAAATGATCTTGAATTATTTTTTTCTTAATTTGGAGGCATTTTTTTTCTGATATTGTGTCCTACTACGGAGTGGTAATAATGTTATTGTAAGCAATGTTTTTATTACCTTTTTTTCTTCTTTAGTACTTAAGTACAGTAACTTCTATCATTTGCTTAAAGAAGCAGGAGTTGGTGAAAAGATGTCATTATCAGTTTGGATAATTAAGGGAAGCAGTCAATTATGTCCATCTGAATTAAGAACTAATTGACAGCTTTCAAACCAATGTTATCTCAATAAACTAAACTATTAAGAAATTAGGAGACGGTGGGATGATTTTTTTTTAACGGTTCGATGGTATAACTTATTATCCGCCCACTCAGACAGTTTCCAAATCCTTGATTCATGACAAACGTAAATTCTTTCTTTTCCTTCCATCATCTTTTATTCATCAGGGGAAGAGAAAAAGTGATGAACGTCTTTTCAAATGAAATTACTTAATTCGGAAGGAAAATATTCACTTGCTAAAGAAAGGCTCTTGTTGCACAGTCTTTACTTCCACTATTTTCAAAAGTTAATAGTGAATTTGAAAAATGTGTTGATTAATGTTAACCCTATAATTATTATTTCTATTTTAGTGATTAGATAATAATTGTAAGATTAATTTTTGGAAGTAGTCTTTGTAATTTTATGAGTTTGTTGATCATTGAATATAAATATTTCAATTTTCATTATCATGGGAGAGTCATTGTTGGTTAAAGAATATTATTTGTAAAAATTGATCTCAAATTTCACTATTTCGTTTCCATTTATTTACTTGTTAATATCATTATTTGAAAAAATCTCTATTGAAGAAAATAAAATGAAACTTTGTTGTTATATAGAGGATAATAGTTTCAGTCCATTTGGTTTCTTCAGTTGTTTTAAATAATGAAAACCATAATAAATAAAAATTGGAATATTAAATTCTCATTGGAAATAAATATACAGTAAAACCCCGTTATTACGCTTCCGCTTATAGCACTATCCCATTCTTTACGCTCCTTTTATATGGTCCCTGGAATTTTCTATGTAACTCTGTATACTTTTACCCTCTTATAACGCTTCAAATCCCGCTTGTAGCGCTTTTTTTACATCGGAAATTATGTATCGAAAAGAAATGTACACTGTAAAGATTCTTTTCTTTCCCTGGTAGGAGGGAATCTTTGAACTCTTTGAAGTGCGGGTCTGTGATAAAGTAAGTTAGTGCAAAATGTCGAAGCAGAAATCCCTTTCTATAAGTGAAAGAGTGGAAATTCTCCATAAGTACGACGAGAATTCTACACTAAGTCAGAAGGATTTCGCAGAATCTCTAGGAATTCCCTCATCCAGTCTGAGAACAATAATAAAGAATTTTTTAATAGGAAATAAGCTCACATTTGCACTATATCTATTGCAGAATCAAGTATCTTTCCTGTAAAATGGTGTCTAAATGTTTCCCCATCTCAGAAATCATTTCCCGTCTATAGCGCTATCCCGCTTATTACCCTTGTAGTTCATGGTCCCTTGACGAGCGTAATAACGGGGTTTTACTGTAATTGTAAGTATTTCAATCAGTTTTATTATTAACTACTATTAATCTTTAATGAGACCCAAAGGGTAAAGCTGTTATTTTTCCTGTATTTCTTGTATCTATAGAAGTCAAATCACAACAAACGAATTAAGAACAAAATAAGAAAAACTAAAGAGAATTCCAAATTGCCTCATCATTTACTGATTTTTCTCTGTCTTTAACGTCTTGTTGAAGATCCTTTGGATTTAATTCAATATCTTTTATTGTTCAGCTTCAGTTTCCATCACTGATTGTTTTATTGCCGTATTCCAATATTTTTATTTTTTTTGTCGTGAATATTTTCCATTGGCTTTGATCCTCGCTGGCTGTAGCTTTTTTTGTATGTTATCTGTTTCAGCAGCTTAATGAGTAAATTAACCTTAGCTAAAAAGAAAAAAAGGAAAGGACCATAAAGAGAACGACGTGCATGCATTAGACGCACGTGCTCACTCGCTTCTGAAACCATTTTCACCTAATAGTAGAGGGCGTCGTGATGGGTCAGTTAACCCACAGCGCTCGGAGTAGCTAATGGCAAACGAATCAATTCGCCACAGCAGCGCTGCTCATGGCAGAGGCCGCAGTTACAGGCTTTGTTTTTTTTCTTTCTTTTTCCTTTCGTTTAGGTCTCACCCGCAACCGCTTGATCTAACGGACTAATACAGGTCGATATCGGGTTCTTTCAAGAAAATACAGATAATGGATTGAGTCAAGCAACCGAATACTGAGTGAGGAAATAAACATTGGGTTTAATTCATTACTACACTTTCTTACTAGTGTCATCTAACTCCTAACAGATTACTTTTCAACCCTGTAGATGAATTCACGTTTAAGGACTAAACACGACCTAACTTTTAAATTAGAAATCATTTCCAAATGGCTTTTATCGAGAAATTAGAAATCGACAAAAAAAATCCCTTGAAAAAGTTAAAAATTGAATAATGGATTTCTATGAATGTCTTAAACAATGAGAATTAAGGTTTTATCTAATTTGCGCAAGGTTTAATCTAAACAAAAATAAAAAGCTTTTCGTTTCGTTTTCTTGATTAAAAAAAAAAAAAAAAATAAGGATAGTATTTTAAGAAAAGTAGGATTTCACGTTCTTTCAGAAACTTCTTTATAGATAGATAGATAGGTAGATAGATATACAGATAGATATACATATAGCTAGATAATACAGATAGATAGATAGCTTATACAGATAAATAGATAGATAAAGGGCCGCTGTACGATTATATCGTGAACGGTTCCCCAACAGACGTGTGTCCAATCATCAAACGTTTGCACCAGAGATTGTGCGAAACTAGATCATTCGATGGAAACAGACATAATTGTTACACCTTACTGTCATATTGATCAGGAATGATCATTGGAACGACCAGCAAAGTAGTAACCCACTTTAAATTTCTTCCTGAAATGGATGCAAAGGACAAACTAGAAGCGGTATACGTAGATACTAACCAAAAACCATTTCCGAATAGTAGTCGTCTACAACCCACCTCTCAACTCTCCGATTTTGTTACCTTTGGAACAAATTATTACTGAAAATACCTTGTTGTGGGAGATTTCTACTAAGTGGGGCTATTCCGGGACGAACCCTATTGGCTACCGAAAATTTTATTGACAATCCAAACTTAATGATTTTAGAAACAGAACCAACGTTCCTTTCGTATGCCGGTCGCCTGAGTAGATCTGATCTTATTCTCCCACAAGCGAATCTCAACGGCCGCGTGACACACAACCTACACGACGATCCATCAGGCTGTGGCCATCGTTCCATTTCCATTAAGATTCTACCAAAGATGCCAGTGCCTCGTAGTAAAAAAACTTTTTCCGCGATGGAATTTTAACAAGGACAACTGGTGTGGATACACTCATGAAACAGACGTCACTATTGCTCCACATGTTATTGTTAACAACCCTACCCGAACTTTTGACAACATAATTAAGGCCGTTTTGGCGGCGGCCATGAAATATATACCGCGAGGACAAATTAAGCAGTACTGTCCTTTCTCGACTAGTAAATTCGCAAAACTAAAAGAAGAACGTAATGTGCCAGACAAATCGCACAGAGAACCCAAACCCTAGTTGACTGTGTCCACCTCCGCAAAGTACAAACCATCCTCCAACGTGAAATTATAAAAAGCAAGCGGCAATCTTTCCACAAATTCGCGGCTAGTCTTGACTACAGAAAAGACAGCTTTAAAGCTCAACGATTTATTTATAAATTAAACAACGATGGAAATTCACATAGGGTTCATCCAATAGTCCATGGAGCTACCACAATTACTTGTAATGAGAAAATAGCAGACCTCTTTTGCCAACACTTCTCGAACTGCCCAGAAAATTTTCCGCGTCGCAAGAAGATTCCTGTGCCACAAATGCCTCTACGTGAATTTGAAAATTCTATTATGAACTGGGACTTTAACATAACCGAATTGAGACAAGCTATCCACACTTTAAAAGCTGAAAAAAGCAGCGGGCCGATGATGAGTTCATTAAGAAACTCGGTAAGAAAGCTTTGAAAACCCTACTTGGGGCTATCAATGAAACTTGGCATTTAGGTATCCCAGTATCTTGGATGGGAAGAAAGCCATTATCATCCCTATTCATAAAAAGACAAAGGACTCAAGTGCCATTAAAAACTACAGAACAATAAGCCTCACTTCAGTGTTCTGTAAAGTAACAGAGAAGATGGTCAACGGACGTCTACAAGTCTTCCTTGACAAACGGAAGACCTTGTAGCGATAATCAGGCTGGTTTTCGAAAACATAGATCCATTGTAGATCAAGCTATGAAATTGACACAATTCATTGAAGATGGGTTTCATAGAAAAATGTCCACTTGGCTTGTTTCATCGATTTTCAAGGTGCATATGACAGTGTTAGCCGAAAAATTTTGATTAATAAGTTGACAAATTTATTTATCTCCGGCAGCATGCTTCGCTGGCTCGAAAGCTTTCTCAACCAAAGATTCGTCAAAGTTAGATATAACAATATGACGTCAAGGTACCTATAACAGAAGAGGGGACTGTCTCAAGGAGCAGTATTGAGCTGTACGTTATTTAATATTATGATCAATGATATTATTGCTGACTTAAAAAGTGTCCTGGGGATCGAAGTCCTCTGCTATGCAGATCTGGGCAGCAAAATCTCTTCCCTCGAACAAGCCCTCAATCTTGCCCATGAACGCCTCAAATTATGGTGACAATGACATGATTGTGAATTCTTATGGTGTTTTTCTTATTTTTTAATTCATCAATGGTTGATTTAATTGAATGTAAAATTAATTTCTCATCTGATTTAACATAGGTATTCTTAGTCATCAGAAGAAGTTTATTAAGAAACTGAAACAGACTTAATTGTAAAAATAGAACTAGAAAAAAGTAGTAGCATTTGTAAATAATATTTTTTGAAAATTAAGCTGGAATTTTAAAATCTGCGGTTCTGTAATTGCTTTTTTTTTTATTTCTAACAAAATAAATGAACGAACTTGGAAGAAACAGTTTCAAAATGGTTTCAGACACCGGAAAACCGAAACTTTTTTGTTTTTTTAAAGGTGTCCTTATTCCTTTGATGACTGGTTGTTCTAATGATGATATTGATTGGAATTAGGGCCGGAATTTTATGAATTGTTACTTGTTTCTTTCCTGAACTTTAATTCTTTTTTAAAGTAATTTTTAAATTATTCTGATTCAAATAATATGGTTTTAGTTTCTATTTAAATTCATTATAAATCCTACGATGTAAATAATGTTGAACTCTTTCAGTTAATTTCCTTAAATAACTTTTCAAAATAAGTGAATAAAAACTCCAAGATAAAGATAACCAGATGTTGTAAACCTCAGTGTCTCGAATGATATCTGATTCAAACCAACTAATAAATAATGATAGAACTGTGATACTTAATTTTTGTGAACTTGATAATCACATCACTAATAATTCGGAAAGATCAAAGAGTTTTCAAATGCGCTATTTTGACATTCATCAATGGATGATTCCCTTCTTCTCTCTTTAGAAAATCCCTGATTTAATATATGATTTACATGTCGTATTTCATCCAAGTTTCAGAATCCATTGATATTTTTATCAAGATTAATGCAATGTCTGAAAATGACCTATTAAAGTTCCAAATAGAAGCTTCTTTTACGATGGCCATTTGTGAGATTACGTAATGTAACCATATTTTTCTTTGGATTTAATATACAATTAAAAACAGCAGCACATATCCAGCCTAAAAATCGATCGAGTCAAAATTTCATAAAATTCATTAATTCTATAATTGGACAATTGGGATATTTTATTTAAATAAAAAAATATTAAATTCAATTGAAAAAATACTGCATTTAGGTTGGCGTAATTACTTACTGACAAATGTACAACGAGTCTCAATTATAATCTCTGTATAAATCTAAATAATTTTCAATTATTTCCATGACGATTTTAAATGGGCAATCGGTTAAAACAATGTTTATTTGCTATTAGATAACTTCTATCGAGATTTATGAGATATTTAATTAAATAAAGTCATTAGTTCTTATTTCAAGATGATTCCTTAAGTTAAAAAGTGAAATATCTTTTTTTTTTATTCACAGTCGAAAAATTTCTGATTTTAATAATTTACTAAAATGTTAATTAGAATAATCCATTAAAATTACAATAAACAATTTCAAATTAAAGATAAAGATTGAAATTGAAGTAATTTAAAATATGTTTATTAAAACTGGACACGGATTCTTTCGTAGAAACAAATAGAAATAAAATTAAAGCCATCAACACTTTTGC
Organism: Thereuonema tuberculata; assembly: GCA_023159025.1. Taxonomy (NCBI): domain Eukaryota; kingdom Metazoa; phylum Arthropoda; class Chilopoda; order Scutigeromorpha; family Scutigeridae; genus Thereuonema; species Thereuonema tuberculata. The sequence goes on from JAFIDM010002131.1 coordinate 2,285,200, forward strand.
CGTCCCCACACTAACATAGACATAATCCCATGGATAAACATCGAAGCACTACAACGTACAACATTCATAAAAACACAATATGCACCACCCCAAGTCAACGATAGAAAGGCTGACCCTCCCTCGTAAGGAAAGAGGCCGAAGTCTCGTCACCCATCGCCTTACACAAAAAACAAGTAGGCCTACACATACATAAGATACACTTCCACTAGAGAGCACAACACTCCTCACTACACTTAGCCATTGTCAAGGCTTATTCACACGTCAACCCCCTGGACCTCGAAAACCTTTGTCCAATTCTCCCCACTCCCCACATCCACACTCAGCAGCTACGTGAATCTTGGGCTCGTAAGGAGTACATGTTGTACCCATCGTCCTGTATGCCACTGGTCTGGTGACTTGCACATTGCACCACAGCCTCAGTACACTAGGACTTCACAAGAACACTTATACAACTCCAGAAGGCTGTGATACTGAACACAACATGCTTAGTTAGGAAAATTTATGGACACAGTCACACATCCCTAGTCATTCTTGCATACGTCTTTACACTTGGCAATGTGTGCTTTGGTCCTTGACCCGCCGTATTGTCTTTGCTGGGGAAACCCAAGAATTGAGACATTTACATATAATAATAATAATAATAATAATAATAATAATAATAATAATAATAATTCGGAACATCTGCAAAAATTATCACATTGCAACAACAAACAACTGGTGGGAACATACAGTAAACAATGTGATTGAAAATGATATCGTGAAAATACTGTGGGATTTCAGAATTCAAACAGATAAGATCTTAGCACACAATACGCCAGATTTGACAGTGATAGAAAAGAAACAGATATGGCTAATTGATATAGCCATACCTGGTGATAGTAGAGTGGAAGAAAAAGAACTGGAAAAAATCACACGGTATCAAGACCTAAAAATCGAGGTTCAACGATTATGGCACAAGCCGGCAGTGGTGGTTCCAGTGGTTATCGGCACACTGGGTGCTATACCAAAAAACCTTGGTAAGCACTTACAAGATCTAAATATTGACAAAATCTCCATCGGTCAACTCCAAAAAGCCGCACTGCTTGGATCAGCACATATTTTGCGCCGATACATTACGACATCCTAGATTCTTGGGAAGAATTCGATGCGTTTGAAGGCCAACACCAGCTAAAGAACTGGCAGCTGTGATACACATTGTTTTGTAGTGTCCTGTATAATAATTCATCAACAGCTAGCACACAAACACTCACTTATTAAGAACACGGTCCCATACTACAAGTACACACCACAAAGCGTACTAGAGTCACCCTCACATAAGCTGTACTGGGACCGTCCCATTCACACAGACAAAACTATACATCACAACAGACCTGACATTTCACTTGTTGATAAGGTCAACAAACAGACCTATCTAATTGATATTGCAGTTCCCGTCAGCAAGAACATGCAGAAAACTCACGCTGACAAGATAAGTAAATACACAGACCTAGCACACGAGCTCCAGAAGCAGTGGAGGCAGGACCGAGTACGTGTTGTACCCATCATCCTGTCCGCTACTGGTCTGGTGCCTCACACATTGCATCACAGCCTCAGCACACTAGGACTTCATAAAAACACGTATGCACAACTCCAGAAGGCTGTCGTACTCAACACAACACGCATAGTTCGGAAATTTATGGCACAAGCACACATCCCTAACTATTCTTCCAAATTATTATTTTTTTTTTTTTAATACACTTGGCAATATGTGCTTTGATCTTTGACCCGCCATATTGTCTTAGCTGGGGAATCCCATGGTTTGAAACTTTTTCATTATAATAATAATAATAATAATAATAATAATAATAAAATTTTATTAATGTAATGTTTTCTACTTTATTGAGTAACAAAGAAATGCCATTAATTATATTTATATTAAATTACACTAAAATAAAGTTCTACATAATTCCTATATAACAGAAGCGAACAAAAATTTAAACGTAATTTCCGTTTAAAATATCTTCAATATCCTAATAGTGATTTGTACAGTTGGAAGTCTAATGAGGAAAAGGATGTGAGTCAGAAATGGATTCGTCCCCAGTGAGACTCCGCTAACAAATATTTCCCAGACATTAATCAAAGTGAACCATAAAAAAGAAAAATATACGATTATTTATAGATGAGGAAACAAATAAAATTCAATGTTGATTAAGCTTTTATGTTTTTAATTTATATAATAAACTAACAGTTCACTCCCTTTCGTTTGTCCTATCTGTAAATAAAAAGAAAGTATCTTTTTCCATATGAGATACAGGGGTAAATATCGTATCAAATTAAAGGTCCTGATGTGAAGACGTGCAAGAATATGTTGATTTTTGTTAAAAGTAATTTTAATAAAAAAAAATCACAAAAAATTGACGCCTCCTGGATCCCTGTTATTGAGTCCTCCTACAACTAGAAATTCATTGAATCCGTTCTCATCGAAGTACTCGTTGTAACTAAGTAATTTTTTCACTTACATATGATTAAAAGATTTTATTTAATCTAAATTTCACTTAATTATGATTAAGAGAACTATAGTTCCAAACTTAGAATTTCTCCGGGTTCTACTTCGTTTAGAATAATAACAGAATTCCAATGTTGTGTTTGCTGAAGTGTTTATTCTGATACGGAGTTACTCTTCCACGGAAGGATCCATGAAAACGCAAAGCCAAGAATCCAGCGTACGGTTGGAAGTTTTCCTTCTCATCTTGCACTACATGGTGACTATATGAGACTCAGGAAACCACTATGCTTCAAATCTCAAGAGAAGGAGAATAAGAAGCAGACAGAAAAGAAAGTAAACATCCATGCCGGTGCGGGATTCGAATCAAGATTCGCAGGCCGCTGCGTAGACCACAAGGCTGAGCCTGAACGTTATTCAGTTAAAACTCATTCCTTCTGTATCATTCCATGATTTCTCTCGTTCAGTTTATTTGAAATTTGCAGAAAATTAATGTGAATTTGAAGAAATGCTTCTTCCATTTGATAGATGTTTGTGTTTGGGGGAAATAAATGCTCAAATCGATTCATTTACATTCATGGTTTAAGGCATTTTATGAATAGATTTACCTGATATCAGTAGATTAAATTAGGTAAAACAAGTTTTTACATCGTAATTTCCTGTCTATCTTATTTTATTTACTGGTATGTGTAATTCCCTCGTGAAGAAAAGACGAACGTCTCCTGAATCTAACTATTATAGTTAATAAAATAATAAAAAAGTTCATTTTTCCAAGTGTTCTTCATGAAATGGGAATAATTCCTAGTTTCGAATACAGTAAAACCTCTCAAATCCGGCCTAATTTGGCGCCCAATAGGTCGGATTACAGAAAAGCCGGATTATCGAGAGTGTTCTTAAAATAACTAAACAGCTCAATTTTTGTGAAGACATAATGCCAGGTTTAATTAATTTAACCCATTTTCATAATTTTGCACTCAAATATTTATTAAAAATAATAAAAATAAAAAGTGTATTTTATAACTTAGTCTTATATATTGTATACAATACAATGACGCAAATGCGTTAAACTACATTTTAACAATATACGTACTGTAAAATAAAACAATCTAGTTTATAATGTCTCTTTTAATGTTTTAAATTTACATGAAAAATTAATAAACAAAAATATTAAAATGGAAACCAATAAATGGCTCTGTTCTACTCACATTAGTTTTAAAAAAATGAAGTTATCACTGTTTGTTAAGTCTCTGCGAACGTTTTTTTGATGCAAAGTCTCTCCATCTTCTAAAAAGCATAACGTCGGTTGCTGTTACTCCTCTTTTAGAATTTAGAAACGAATTTAGTCATTAAAAAAAAAAAAAAAATTACTCGGGACCAGGCCGGATTATCGTGGGGACCGGATTACCGAAGGCCGGATTTGAGAGGTTTTACTGTATTTCAATTTGCATCACTAATGATTAATGTAAGTGATCATTAGCTCTGTGTCAAATATTTTAATTTTATTTTAAGAAAAAAATGCGTCTTATTTCCCGATAATCCATAGAGGGGTTAAAAAACGTTTTGCTAGTGGCTGAAGTGATTGTGACATCATCTCTGTTTAAACAAAGTCAATGTTCCTTGTGTTTCTTACGGTGCCTTCTTCGTTATTTAAACCGAATAATTCCTCTTTTTTTTTTCCCAAAACAATGACTGATACAGAATTAGTCTCCCCAGGTGTTGAAGAGGAGTTCGGCACAGGAAAGGCTCCAGAAGTATTTTTAATATTTTTATAAATTTATTTAAAGAATTGCTTATGCTGCTGTAAAGAATTAGAGGAAACTCGACGACAGAGACTGGATTTTATCTTTTGGCTCATCTCTACTGGTCAGCGCAGTGCTTGAT
>JAFIDM010002131.1:2322764-2332864 GCA_023159025.1 Thereuonema tuberculata
TTTTTTTTTTTGGTTGTCGATTTGGAGATTCCGTTTTTTTTTTTATTGGTTGTCGATTTGGAGATTCTGTTTTTTTTTTTGGTTGTCGATTTGAAGATTCGTTTTTTGCGGGACATAAACGAAAAAAAAGTTTAATTTTTTTCTGCACCTGCAGAAAGTTTTTCGTCTTAGCATCAATCGTTGCAGAAAGATAAAAAACATTCTGCCTTCGAGCCGGGAAGGTTTCTATTCAGTGGTCATTACTCCTATAGTTGAGTTCTGATTAAATCCATTATCAAAATAAGTGTAAGTTTAAAATGGATTAGGAGGGATTGTTAGATATTGAAAGCAATTCTTTTGCCATCCTTAAGATTTAATTGCTTGAACTCTGACTTTTGATCATCGGAAGTGCAGTGGTGCCTCAAAAGAAAAAAATGAACAATGAAAAATTAGTGAGAAAGTTCAAATGCCAGTCATTCGCCGTCCTCAGTGAATTTTTTTAAAGCATAAAAAATTCAAACTGTGCATTTGAAATATTAATAAACAACAATTGGCGAGACCAGCGGTATGTTCATGAAATCCTGCAACCACATGTGTTGCCACTCATGCAACGGCTCCCAGGAGCCATTTTTCAACAAGACAATGCTCGGCCTCATACGGCAAGGATGTCACAAGACTGTCTCCGCACTGTTACTACCCTTCCTTGGCCTGCCCGATCCCCAGATTTGTCTCCAATCGCGCATATCTGGGATCATTTGGGACAACGAGTTGGGCATCCCACGAGTTTGAACGAACTAGAGGCAAGGTTACAGCAAATATGGAACGAAATGTCTCAAGACATCATACAGAACTTGTATGACTCAATGCCCGATCGTATCGCATCGTGCATTCGCGCTAGAGGGGGTCCAACGGAGTATTAACTCCTCCGTTCTTTTGCCTTTTTCTCTGAAATAAATTATCCTTTTTCTTTGATTTTCTTATCATTTACTTATATCAAAGTAGTCATTACGTATGTAAATTTTCGTTTCATTTTGACGACTCCTTCTTGGTGCGCTAATTTTTTTGTCCATGAGTGTATATGTCACTGAGTTTGCTACATTTTGACCAGTGGTCCCAATTTACATGAGACTCAGTCCCCATACTATAGGATCTCTTCCTCAGAACTTGGCTGTTAAGACAGGCTACTACATTATATATAATCTTCCATTGATGCCAAACTGACAAATGACAGATAAGGGGCATTTGAAAATGTTGATAAAATTTTGGCTTAAAAAATGTGCTTCAGGCCTATCGGGGGAAATTAAGACTCTGCAACTGACTTCATATTATACATGGATCTACAATTTTCCTAACATCTGTAACTCCAAATTTTTCTTTTCTAAGACTTCTTTGAGAAGTCTTCGCAGTCTATTAATTTTTGATCTTCTATCTTTTTTAATACTAACTACACTGCAATTCAAAAAGGTCCCAAAAGTGTGTGATGTAGACTAAAAATATCTGCCTTTTCAACAATTGGAAGTGGACACTTTATTTATTTATTCTGACACAAACTGGTCATCGTTGACATTTCCTGATGCTTTTGCATCTGTTCATACTTAAGACTTCTTTCTTTTTAATAGATGTTAAAATACTTTGAGAGGAAAGAAAATTAATAAAAGGATAACATTAATAATTTGATTTAAATGAAATATTTAACTTGATTATACAGACTTAAAGTGCTTTTTTTTTTTGGTAATGTTTTATGTATTGTAATGATTATGTCTAAGGTTTGTTTTTTTCTTTTTTAGGTTATCGATGCTTTAAAGCTGTGATGTTCCTAACAGGATTTATCTTTGGCTCAATTGTAGTGTATTTGATCTGTTTAGAAGAGTCTCTGTTACCAACTCTAGGGAATGCCGGTGTGGCTCTTGGAGCAGGTGTCTTATTTGGACTCATTACAATGCTTGTCCAATATGTAGGACTCTTCATGACAGGATTTCATCTTGGAATTCTAGCTGGTGTTATTGGAGTAGTCCTACTTGATCACTTTGATCGAATGACTTCAGTTTGGATTACCGTGGGGGTTCTAATTGGGTGTGGACTGATCTTTGCCATTGCTACCTTATATTGGCAAAAAGGACTTACAATTATAGGAACTAGTGTATACGGTGGTGCAATTATGGCAGCAAGCATGGATTATTTTATTGAAAAATTTATAATGGTATATTGGATATGGGATAAGCTCAAGGTATCCCAAGTCAATGAATCACCTTGTTGGTTCAGTTGGCTTATTCTAAGTGTGTGGCCCTTTATGATAGTGCTTGGATCTATAACACAATTCAGGATAACTGGCAGAGGAATTTACCATCAAGAATGTAAGTAGCATAATTAGAAACAAATTTAGAGTAAGATACTTAAGGCTTTAAATGCTCTATAGCTATGTAGATGTGTTTGTACATTGTATACGAAAATATTTAAACTAATATTATGGTTTGCTTTGAATTTTTTCCTTAACACTTTGATTTAAATATTTTTCTTTCACCTTTTACTTGAAAAATTTTTTACAAATGACTATGAAATAGTGCATGTAATATAAATTTTATTATGAAGGCTACATCTCGTTTTTATTAATGTGATTGGTTTTTTTTTATCTGGACTAATACTAGCAATGCATTCACAATAAGGTCACTTAAGAAAAATTTCATCAATATTTAGTGCTTAATTGTGTATGATTTTATATCTCTTTCTGTTCCTTTTTGTTTAACCTTGAAGTTTTCAGCAGTCATGATGTCCTTTCATTTGGCTCCATGGTGGTTGGGGAACACAAACTTTGACATTTTTGTTTTCCTATGGATCCTTCAAATTTTCCAACACTGGGAAACAATTTCCTAGTTGACCTACCATCTGTATATACATTATCTTGCACTCATTAACCGATAAAATTTTATTGAGCTTGTCTTCATTTTTTAATACTGCTGTTTTGCTGGTGTGATGTCCATGATTACATCTGCTAAGAAGCTCCATTCTGGTTATTTGCTTTACAAGTTATCATTTTTTGATTCTAAAAATGACAACACTGGATAACATCACAATATTGACTACAAAGCACTGTGTGTTAACCAGTGTTGTAATTTTCTAAAGGTTTCATTATGAAGCAATATTTAGGACTTTTAAGTCTCAGGTTGTGACTGCGATGAGATGCATTAACATCCAATGAGACAAGAAACAAATTCCAACAAACACAATCAAACTAACTTTTGATTCTTCAATGCTGCTGAAATGTAACAAAGGTTAGATATCTAAAATTGACCTATTTTTAATCCATTGAGATGCTTTAATTGTCAATGATATGGCTGTGGATCAATAGCATGTAAAGGCAAGGCTATCTGTGAAGAACTTTCCCATGAAACCTATTCTTGCAATTGATCTATTAATTGCTTTGGCTTCCTTCCTGCCTATTCCTTGATTAGCAGACAGCAACTAAAACCTTTTCACCAGTAGTTCAATCAAAACATCCCTTATCAGATTGACATCCCATCCCATTCAATTTGAGTCATTCTTTGCTGTTGCTAAAACTGTCGCCCTTCCTACTAGAAGTTCCATCCCAATTGCTATTTCAAAATATACTGTGTTGTCTTTACCAGCATCTGAAGGTTTAGCTGACACCTCTGCTGGAGTCAACTTTTCATATAAGAAGCTTTTAGTGCAACAACTGAAGCCTTTTATATAATTTCAATCACATTCACATTTCTCTCCCTGCCAATTTGTTGAAACTGATATTTCTTCTACTTTTGGGTCAAGACTACTACCTCCACACTGATATCTTTTTAATTTTAAATTTAATACTGATTTACATTTATTGGAATTGTAGAGGACTTCAATGATATCAAGGCTCTTACTTACTTTATCAGTTGGTCCACAGGAGACATCCCTTAAAGGAACCGACTCACTTAACCTTCGAGGATATTCTCTGCTCAGTAAACAGTGTTGATAGAGTATTTTGTGTTTATCTAAAATGATGTTCTTTGCTCTAATCTAACACATATTACTTCTGTTATTGTTCACATATCTACATCTGCTAAATCTTTCTCCTACTGCATCAGTTTCACCTACAATTTCGAAGACTTCCTAAGTCATTCATCAATACAACAATGTAAGTTTTCATCCATTTTGCAGAACTATATAAAACTCCTTATACCTGCTTATATATTTTGATATTGTACATAAAATTTTAAGTCAAAAACTCAAGTTCAGCTTTTGATTTGGGACATTGCAAATCCCTGATAAAATATATCAATTCTTGTTGACAGGGAAGTGTAGAATATCTATCTTCACAATCACTTGCTCTTCCTGTTTCATCTTCAGCCTTGGAATGCTCATTACCTTGGAACTCATTGAAATGCGTCTTTTCATTGAATGGCACTCATTTAGTCATCAATAAATCAAGACTATAGGGTCTTTTGATGAAAAGAAGAGAAGACTGCATCTTGTACTAAATAACTTCAGTAAACTTGAAATTAACTGATGTGAAACCTATGAAAATATGTTTTTCAAAAAATCATTAGAAATATTGAAAAAGTTTATCAAATTCATTTTGGAAAGATCTAGAAATTAGCATAAGTATTTTCATTTTATATAGTGCTGTAGTAGGAAAAATATTTTAAAAAGCTACAACCAAAATACTGAACAAATGAACATATATTCATTACAATGATATTCATTTTCTAGTGATTTTTCTGAAGCAGCCAAATACATAAACAATAATTATAAGCCAGGGAAACAATGTTGATAGCGTCCTCAGCATACTGTAAACTGTTGTGTCCCCTGGATAGTGCTAAATGATTTCAACAATCTTGGCTAATGCTTCCCAAATATATTAAGCCATTTCACTTTTTTTGAATTAAAGAAATGATATTAGAAGTAGGAACTTTGCCCTTTTCAGAGCAAGTTCTGACAATATCCAGAAAAGGAAGACATTCTATTGCAATGCTGGTGGTCTGACTCTACTTAAAAAGATGATATCTCCTTACAGTTGGATAAATATGATATCAATGTCTTTTTTCATTACTGAAGCTAATATAAAAAGAAAAACTGGAATTTTTATAAGTTTAAAACTACAAAGTTAATTGTTTATATAAGTTTAGACAAATAATTAGTGGCATTCTTACTGGAGTAGAAGGTAATCTGACCTTTGAATTTAATATAATTAAAGACATATATTTAATTAATATATAACTTGTTGGAGATTGTACAGGTAAAGCTTTGGAAAAATGATGTAAAGTATATAGCTTATGGAATCTACAGTCCACTCAATAATTCTGGTTTGAACATGGATATTTTTCAAGTGACAAATAGAACAATTATTTCGGGAGATTTTAATGGACATTCAAAATGTTGGGGTAATCAAGATCAAATGCCATCAGAAAGGAAATTGAAAACTTTCTAACTCAATTCAACTCCTATTTAATTCAGATGATAGAGAAAAACCATTATTCAGGAGTATCTTCAAATTCCGATTTAGCATTAACATCAAGTGACATTACAATATAATAAAAAATATTGATATATAACAGAAGATGAAGGTAGAAGAGGTATAATAATGAGAAAAAGTTGTGAACAAAAATTTCAACAAAGGTTTCTTAAAGTTCCACGAGTTAAGTGGAAAGATTTCCAAAATACTGTGGAGTTAGGTGTTGAGAAATTAGATTTAGAGGCAGTTCTGAGATACAACTACAACAATTTGTACAAATACTACAAATGGCTGCAAAACTTTTTATTCCTAGAGGAAAGTTAAAAATTATAACTCATTCTGGAATAAGAAATTAAAGGATTTAATGAGAAAAAGAAATATATAGAGAAATAGAACTGAAAAATCAAAAAATGCTGATGATGTTCAAGAATGGTGAAGAACAAAGGCAATTTACATTAGACAAGTGCAAATAGAAAAAAGAGCAAGTTTCACCAAGTTTATTGAAAACTTAAACCTTAGAGTAGTTTATAAACTTTCATAAACTCTTTAACTGCTAGCTGGAGTAAAAAAAACCAATAAAAACAACAACTAAGATATTACACTCTGACTACTTAATAGTCAATAAATTTAATGCATATTTTAAAGAACATCATAAATTGATTCAAGAAAATAAAAAAAGGATAAAATTTACTATATACAAACAATCCATACTTCTTCCTTAAATCTTCTCTTTTATAATAAATATTATTATACATCATCTACCGGTACCAGAAAATAAATATAGAAAAAAAAAACGAATTTTACATTATAATGTAAAAGGCTTGAAAAAGAGGAGATGGTGAATTTATCTCCTTGAAAATTCGTTTCTTTCTACATTTATTTTCTGGTGGATGATGTTTAATAATATTTCTTATAAAGGATAAAATCTTGAAGGTGCTGCATAAAATATCAACTGATAAGCAAAAAAGAAAGAAAGAAATTTTTATATTTTAAATATGGACTGGTAAATGTGATATGCCAACAATGTGGAAGAAAGCGATAATTATCCATATCTAAAAACCTAAAAAGCCAGAGGATGAAACGTCTAGTTATAGACCATTCTCTGTTACTTCAATCATCACAAAAACAATGGAAAGAATGATAGCTGCAAGACTGCAATTTTATCTTGAGAATAATAAATTACTCTCCAGTGATCAAGCAGGATTTAGACCATGCTGTACAACTATGCACCAGGTGTTAAGATTGAGACAGAGTATCAAAGATTCTTTTAATGGAAGAAGAATCAGTGCTGGCAGTTTTGGTAGATTTCAGGGGTGCTTCTGATATAGTCTGGAGATCAAAGCTCCTAAATAATCTTACAGATTTAAATATAACAGGTAATAGGCTTGTCTGGCTTAAAATGTTTTAACTTGGATATAAACCAAGTGGAAAACAGGAATGTTGTCATAAAAACAAACACATGTCAGCCTTCCACAAGATGCTGTTCTTAGTACATTACTTTTTAATATTGTCACAGGATGTCACAGGTAGAGCCAAGTTCAGAGTCGGCAGCTGACAAAACAAGATCTAAGTGATTTATTTTCAAAACACAGGTTTAAATTACAAACAAAGATTAAATGATGATTGGAGCCATTTCAATTTAACAAAACAACAACAATTGATTGATTGAGGGAATACAAATCAGTGGGGAGAAATTGAAATGATCAGACAGTTATCAGATAAATCAATTACATTTGAAAATTAACAAGAAATGGAAAAGTATTGGAATCTACATAAAATTCCTAATGAATTAAAACATATAAAATCAGAAATATATATCCTTACAATGTTTTTATAAACAATCTATCCAAGGTGATATCCTCTTATAAACTGAATTATACAATATAAGCAGATGATGCTGTAATTTGGACAACAGCAAAAAATAGAAATAAAAAATGTTTGACCAATTGCAAGATGCAATGAACACAGCTTTGACAAGGCTGACAAAATGGAGTGATAATAACAACATGAAAATAAATGTACAAAAAACATGTTACCAATTTTTTTTCACTAAAAACAAAAATTGAAGATAGCCAAAAATTGAACAGCCTACTATTCAGCAAAATTCTTGTCCTCTGTGGAGATGGCGATCGACCCTAAGGCAAATTTGAACACTACCCTGGCTGAATATGACATCCATTTCCAAAGACTGCAGATGCTGGTGAATCTATCAGACTTGAGATCAATCACCTTCCTGAAATGGAAGTACTTGCCATCCTTGATGAGGAGTTCAGCACATGGTACACAGAATGAAAAAGTAATAGCATCGTATTTGAAGTGGTCCTTGACAACTAACTGAATTTGAAGCAGCATGTGAACTATATTACTATGAAAGTTTCCTCCAAAATAAATATTCTAAAAAAACTTGCTGGGATGAGGAGGAACTCTTGACTTGATGAAAGAATTTTATAAAACATAAATTAGACCTAACCAACTTTATGGTGGAGTATCAATACTGTGCTAGTAACAGTGTAATAAGAAAGCTTGAAACAAGCCAAAATAACTGCCTATGGATAGTAACAGATACATTAAAAACACACCAACATCAGCTATTCATGCCTTTACAAATATTCCACTCTTATAAACTGAATACAAATGTAAGGCAAGTATAATGTATGAAAAGATTCTACTTAAGAAATATGTAGAATCCATAAGTATTATAATCCACAATAAATGGATTACGGAACCATTAACAGAGCAAACTCTAAAAAGACAAATGAGATTCAAACAAATGACTCTAAAGTGGAGACAAGAAAATCAGCTCACAAACCCTTTATACTACATTAGATTAATGTAAATCTCCAACTTGTAGAATCAGTGAATAAAGCTACTGACCCAGTTGAGCTGAAATCCCAAATCTCACTCGCAACTATCAATACCTTATATTCAATGAATATTGATTTTATACAGATGACTCTAGACTTAATGGAGAAACAGGAGCAGAGATTTTTTAGTGAAAACTTTGCCACTAATTCGCTTTAAATGCAGAAGCTACTGTGTTTGAAGTGGAATGTTTGCAATTAATGAAGCTCTGTTAATAATTAGACCCTGGCTTAATACTAATATTGTGATATTGGTTGATTCTAGGTCAGCACTTGAAGCAATTGCAAATAATGAAAAGCTCACCAATCTATTAAAAATAAATATAAGATTGTCAAAAATAATATAGAAAACTTATTTTTGCAGTGGATACCTTACATAGGGGCCTTGGAGGCAACGAAGTGGCTGATAAATTAGCAAAAAAAGGAACACTTATACAACAAAAACCTGATATCTTTAGAAGGAAAAATTAAACATTGAAAAAAGTATCACAATTTGAAAGAAAATCTAAAAGGTAAACCATATGAAAATATATCAAACTTATTTAAAGAGATGAGAGATCTCCAGACATCAGTAGCCATCTTCCGTCTGTCAACAGGACATGACTGCTTAGTGGAACATTTAAAACAGATTAATATTTTGGATTCCAATAAATGTACTATTTGTGATTGTCTCTATTCTACAATGAACAAAGATCACCTTCTGGTCTGCAATAAATTAGATGAGCAGAGACAGAGAAGAAAAGATTTTCCTGGACTCTATTGGGAAGCAGGATTTAAAATGGTGTGAGCCAGTTCGAGCCATTGGACAGCAACAACATAATTACAAGCCAGGACTGAAATATATATATTTTCTGTATATAAAAGTCCAATTATAAAGTAACTATACATAATTCAAATAAAAGGCAAAGAACAGTAAAACAGGTGAGCGAATCAAACTTTAATCAGAACATATATGTTTCTGAACTTTTAAAAACAGAAAAGATTAAAAACAAAAATCTTACAAACTTCTAGAAAACATTTGATAATGGTTCAAGTAGCTCTTTTGGCTGCTATTATATTTCATAAAGATAGGTTTTATTCTTCTCTTGATTTAAATCTTCCATATAACAAAAATATGATGCTTGGTAACAAGACAACTTACATATAAAGGAAAAAAGTTCACTTCCTAGAAGACTTACTCAATGCAATGTCGACTTCTCCTTAGCAAACCTCTTTAATCCCAGTGTCTTATTTATCTTCTGGCCAATAATCTGTTTGTCCTATCAAACATCTTCCACCAACCAATGGCAATTTTTTAACACATATTGTTGTTTGTCTATGAATAGGCCTTTGCTAATTACGCCTATAATAAAGACATCTCACAATCAAGAAAAGCAGTGGTTTCTTTTTATTTCTTAGTGAAATAATGAGATTTGTAATCTGCAAATATGAAAATCAAATAATGTTATCGTAAGTGCAAAATTTAAGAATTTACAATATCAGTTGAAGGCCTGCAGTTTTTCAAAAGATTTTAGTCTAATTTCTTGGTGATTTTTCTTTTCATCTCTTTTGCAGATATTCAATAATTATGACAATGAAAGAGACTATTATAATGAAACATTGTAACTAATTTCTTGAGTTTTGAAATTGTGACAATTAAAAATTTAAGTACATAATGATAAATAAAGAACACTGTGCCAATAATCTCAGTTTCTCTTATAATACATTTTCATTTTACTATTAAAAGAACGCAACTATATTTTGGCTTATTTTCTTTGGTTTTCCATGATTTGTTTATTAAAAGCTTCTCCTGATCTAAGTAGCTTGAAAGA
>JAFIDM010002131.1:2342864-2395208 GCA_023159025.1 Thereuonema tuberculata
TGCTCCTGAAATTCCGTAGCAACATATAGCAGGCTAGGTCCATTGCCACGGCCTGTTCCGTATGATAGAAAATAGTGCTCCACAATAAACACTTTCTCTTCGGTAGTTAATACCATTTTCACAGCAACAATGATTAATCTCACATCCACAATCATTCCTTTTCCAAATACAACAATCGCCTACGTGTTCATCACACAGTGACACCTTTCATGTGGTCAAATTGTTCAGTGTCGTTTGTTTTGGGCCATATCACTGAAATTTCAAACATCTTTTGAAGTAAAACTCAAATATTTATTTCAATTAGTTGGGATATTTTTCTGAAGAAAAAAAAAAACAGTTCTTAAATTTGGTTTATACTTGATAAAAATGAGACTCAATTGGATATTTTAAATTTTGAGCATTTAAAATAAAAGTGATATTATAATATCTAATATTCAAAGGTAAATGAGTTCATTTATGTTATAGTTTACGATTTCTTTGAAATACTAGTGATTTTTCTAGGTTTTCTCTATTACTAGTTATTATAAATTGTACTTCCTTTGATCCAACACTTATCTCTGCTATTTTATGTCCATTCGATTAAGACATTCATATCAAAACAATCACTTGCCATATCATGAATACAAAATAGACAGAGGCAAACAGTTGTGTTGTTGGAAAGGAGACATAATTTGCAGTCACAATGCTAAATATATACTGGTGATAGTGGAAAAAGTCATGGTCAGTAACCAAATGGTATTTCACTCGGCAAACAGTTGAAAATTTCTCTTATAGAAGACACAAAGGCTTTTGTCCTTTGCTGCTTCTTCAAGAGACCATTTCCCATGAAAAGAAATAGTCGTTTTAAAAGTAATGTTGCTGAAAGAGAGATTTGAGGCAGTTGTGCTAAACTGTTGGTATTTTGTTTTCCTGAACCACAGTGTGTTTATGGTTCCACTATAGATTCTCAAGATCAAGATTCTTCTGTAACATAGTCAACCTTTCTTGGAATTGACTTTCACTTAAATCAATTAAATAGTTATTTTTTATATATTGGTTGAAATATAGTAGGAAAAAAAAAAACCAACAAAGAAATAAAAAAACAAAACAAAACAGGGATTTCACATGAGATTAATGTGCAGAATTACTTAATAAAAAGTTTATTCTAGAAGGATAGCATTTTTGAAACATATATATATATATATACATACATACAAAAGATGAATCATAGTAGATATACTCACTCATCGGGTTGAGGCTTCCATGGACCTTGGTCATGAAAGATATTGGCATATATAGTTCAGCTGACTTGCAATTCCTCTGCAGCACTTTTATAATCAAAAGAGAAACAAAAAGAAGAAAGAAACATCCAAGCCTCATGTTAGGATTTAAACTCAAGTTCCCGATGCATCTGTCTCAAGAAATGCCTTTGTCTAGACCATTAGGCTGTACTGTCTAGACCTACTGGAACAGTGTAGTAGATATAATAATTTTTAAATAACAAAAAAATAAAATAATCATCCAGCTTTTTCTGTCTGTGATCTGTTCCTATAAATGCATGTTCTCTGCATATTTTCCATTCCCCCAAATTTTTTGGAATAAAATTTAGAGACAAAAAAGAGGGAAATTATACAAGTAAATACTTATAATAAAATATCCTCCTAATAACTTTTCCCGTTATTGAAAATTATCCAAACATTATATAATGCAATATTTTTTGTTGTTAATTAAAATAATATATATTAACCTTTAGTATCAGTAAACTTACAAAACTTTGCCAATGGTTCTCTATATGCCCTCAGTTGAATAATTCCTTTATTGGTTCAACCTTGTTTCCACGATGAATATTATAGTAGGATTATGAGGAATAGGTTTCAAAAAAGGATACCTATGATATAGATTCACCCTGCTGTAATCACTCCTTTGGAAATTTTGAATTGGAATGATTGTATGGACAACTGGGCCAATTCAATGACAATTAGGCCAACTCAATTCAATGTACTATTTTGATACTGACTATATTTGGAATATCCAATATTAATTTTTCAAATTACAGTTATCAGTTATGCAACTGTTAAATTAATCATATAGTTTATGACAGTGTATAGTTTTAAACTACTGTAGTGTTTTGTTTTGTTTTGTTTTTTTTTTTTTTATTTCTACAACCCTTTTTGAACAAGAAACATCCAAGTATGGTGAAATCTCTACTCTGATACTATACATATTACTTACCATTTGGCCAAAAGAATTTCTAAAATCCTAAGGCCACAAGATCATCTGTTCATTTGTGAATAATCCTTCAAGCAGAAAAAGTAGTTTCTTGAAAATGCACTTCCATAATTCTTGAACATTTCTCCCGCCTCTATTACTTCTGACAGTTTTTCAACTATCACTTTTAATAAATTTAGATTACGCAAAGAACTTGATATAAATTGTGTTTGTATAGCATAAGATTGAGGTAATTCTATAAAATGAGGTAATTCTTTAGCTTTCACTTTTTCCCTGGCCTGCGGATGTGGGTGTTTTTATGTGAGTAATAAAGTTGAGTACGAGTAAGAGAAATAAGAAAGATAACAATAAATGAAAACTTATTCCACATTGATAATACTGTAGTTTTATTCTATAAATACAATCATCCCTGGGAAAAAGAAATTGGTTCGATGGCACAAATAGCCCTTTGGAATGTCTGTAAAGGAGAAACGTCCTCGTCTTAACACATCTGGATTTTTCAGATGCTGCTTCACCAGGGTGTCTACAAAATCTGAATAAAAAAAATCCTTGATTTTTCCCTGATTTCATGAACAATTTCTTTTAAAATTCCCTGATGATAAGAGAAAAAAAAACCCTCCAAACCGATCTTTTCAACCAAAAAATTTCCCTGATTTTAAGTAATAATTGCAAAATTCCCTGACAATTCCAGGTTTTCCCTGATTTCCCAGTTCTGTAGACACTCTGTTCACTGTTTCCAGACTGACCTCTTCACAATCTGATTTATCATCATGCCTGATACTTTTTTCAATGAAATTGACCTTGATTATCTCTGTATTCCTGCTGATGACCATCCAACGTAGTGTACACCAGATGACTTAGGATATTCTATTAAAACATATCAGCCTCATAAAGATGAGCTATCAGCAGAATCAATTCCTTCTTCACAGTCCAACAACCCATACCCATCTTCATACCTGAGCTTGGTTTGTACCAGCTTTACAGTTCGATATTGCAGTCATTCTTTTGGCAATAGCAAGATGCCTCTCTATGCAAAACTTTGTTCCATCAGTAAACAACTGATGAATTAAATTTGTTCCTTTAATGACCAACAGATTTTTTTGGGATAGATTTCTCAACTTCATCAATGCTGTCTGGGGGAATCTAAAATAACTTTGTCAGTTTTGCTTTGCAATGATTCCGACATCTTGTCAGCAGAAGAAATATTGTTTCCATAAGCGACCATTGATTCTGCCTATCATTTAATTGCAGCACCCTTCCCATGGCCTTCTTCAAAATATGGTCATGCTCCCATATCAAAGCCATAGTTCTTTCATTTCGTCATTAACAGGTAAAGATTCTTGTTCTGCCAGTACTGGGATGCTAGAACCATCTCAAAAGTTGTGAGTTGTTTTGACTTCATACTCTTTTCTTACAAAATCAAGATCCATATGAGCCCTTATCACAAAAGGTCCATGTTCAAGTGATGATGGAATTGTGTTGAGAGACAATGGGGTTTTATCTTTCATGTAAATACGGAAATATGCAAGGTGGTTGTACACAGCTTCTTTCAAGACATTATGATAATCATTGGTCATTAGCTTCTTGGCCCAATGAAGTTTTCAGACTTTCTCTACAAAATTGGGAGTGTGTCTTGCAAATCCAGGTGTTCCAGAACATATAACAGTCGAGCTCTAGCAAGAGTAGCATATGACTCTTTAAGTTTTTTTTTAAGTTTTTCAAACAAATGTTTCATGGCGTTAGCGATATGCCATTTCTGATATTTTACCTTTTCTTTGGTTCATATGGAAATGTCATCTCTGCAATGCATGACATGTGATGTGGCCAGCCTTTTTGACACTGAGAATCTTGCATTTCCTTTTAATGGATCCTTTACCTTAAAACCTAACTTCATGTTAAGATGGTTGCACTGTCCTGTATTTCTTTATTATTTTAGATGAAATTATGTCTCTTAAATTCTGTTTTCAACAATCTGTTTTTACTGCTAATATATTTAAGTTTCATAGATTCCCTGCGTGTATTATTAAACAAAACAGACTTTGGTAAGAGCTTTCCTTTCTTCCTTGGTGTTAATGGAAGAAACTGATTTTTTTTTTATTTGGATTTAGAGATAAGTTCCAAATCTGGGGTTTAAAGGAGTTGGGCATTCTCTGCTTTTCTTGTCCCTAGAAAGCCTCTTTTTGTACTTCTCCACTTTTCTTGCATATTTCGTGTTTCCAGCTTCTCTATTCTTCTGGTGGCTCTTGATCTATTCCGAGCCACTCTCTTCCATCTTTGAGCTTTACTTCCAATACCTGACTGTTGTTGTTCTATTTCCAGCAATACATGGGATTCATGTGGTAAAGCTTTCTTCTTATAATAATTTTTCTTGGAAGCATCTTTCCATTTCTTTTTCATTTCTATTCGACATATCCTTCACTAGAACTTATGATACTTAGAAATAAAAAAAATAAAATCTTTTAGTCATGCAAAAATAACTACCTTAATTCATACAATGGATATGCTCGTTATATGCTAGACCGTTTCGTATCCAATATGAATCTCCTAAAAATACACTTGGTACATAACCTCTTACCTTAATCTGTCCTTCTCATGATTTGCTTGCTTCTTTTTTTTGCATCATTTCTCTGTCTCTCGCAATACCTTCTTTGTTTCTCAGCATTTCTCATTTCTGATCTAAAAGTAAAAGTAAATGGGTTTATTCATATGAGTAAGATTATTGATAAGTTATAGTTGCCAATGACTTAAATTTGTCTAGTCTTACAATTAAGAGTTGTTAATAAACATACTTTTATACAAACATCAACTATGTTACTTACTTCTCAACTCGGTTACCTTTAATAAGCAACGAATGCATGAACTAAAAGTAATGCATATGGTTATGTTTACAATTACAACTGAATGAAAGCAAACCCAATACCTTAATCAAATATATTGTACGTATTTCTTTTAATTATCTTACATACTGACTACATTTTGTTTGCAACAGAGGAGAAACTTATGCACCTGCTATTCTAACTGAAACCTGCATTAACAATATAACAGGTCCAACAGGCACCACCATATTTTTATGAAGGAACATTGAAATGAATTCCTCTATGGCAAATGAGAGGAAAAATGCAACAATTTTAAAAATTTATTGAGTAACAGAGTTGAGGTAGCAGAGTATCCAATACTCTGGGAACATTATTCAAGGTGCCATAATTTTTAGTTCTGAAAAGTTGAACAAAAGAAATCAATGTTTCCAATACAGAATGATGTTTCTAATGAAATATCTTAAAAAACATCCATGAATACATTATAATAGTTACATTTTACATCTGTCAATGGGACATGCATTTTATGACATTAGTTTATTACAAAATCTTTATCCTATTCAGATACAATTATCCAAAAGGGTTGTCATAGTTTAAGTAATATTCAAATGATATACTAATTTCTTGCTCATTATTTAAAAATTCCATAAAATCTAAAAATATAAATACCACAGAAAACCCATCACAAACCTGACCCCCTAGTACAAATAGTGAACCAAATGAAAGAAGAAAATTCTTATCTAATGATAGAATCATGTTTCATAAACTTGAAACCATCCATGAATAAAGGTAAAGCATTAAAAGTTAATAAAATTTCGTTTGGCTACTTTAAAAGTTCCACGGAAAACAAAGAAAAGTTTTTGTAATTCAGAGTTATTTGTTCATTATTTATAAACAAAGTTTTTGTAATTGATAAGATTTGCAATAGTAATAATATAATAAATGTAATATTATAATATTTGTCAAAATGTATTTTCATTATTGTCATAAAATTGTTAATTCAAATGTATTGATAACGGCTTAGAGGAGGAAGAAAGACACAGTTCTTTTCCTCAAATAATGTCTTGATGAAATCTTTTGCATAAAAAGATGAAATATAGACGAAGATTAAAGATGTATTTTTAACTGAATAATTCAACATATTTAAGAGTTACTCGAGGGCTTCCAATTACAAAGACGATCTTAAGATTATGGCACAATGAATGGGAAAACTCTTTTACACATCGTAACTTTAAAGAAGCAAGTAAATAATAATCATTGGGAAACACTCAAAAAAACATTTATTCCTTGGAATGATTGTTAATGTTAATAGTTAATGTAACTATTAACAATCACTAACTCTTGAAGAAGACAAACACTGACATTACTACTGGGACATAAGCAGTTAAAACCTCAGATACCAACTACACTACAGTAACAATTACAGCAGAGAAGCTGTAGGTTTAGTTTGAGAAGTTAAAGATTGCAGATTACAACTGGACTTTTACTAGGCCTGGTGATTTTAATACTTATCTTTTTAAATTTAATTTGACTTTGTCCTAAATGTGATCTTAATGAAGAGGAAAACCAAGCTCAGATTATGTGGAGATGTTCTAGACCTGACACAACAAGGCATTGTTATTTATTGGGTAAAGCTTTACTGCCTAACGGTCTCTCCATTCTATGTTTAGAACACATCATTTTTAGAATTTTTGCTGATTTTTAACTAGTTCGCTGTTCATATTTTATTACCATGAGTTATTATTTTTCTTTTCTTCTTTTTTTTAATTTGATAATTTGTTTTTAGTGTTTGTTATCAGCTTTGATTTTAATCACATTTTGGGATTCGGCAACGCATGAGATATGAATAACTTCAGTCCAACAGCCGTGACTGTCATGGGAAGATCTTCATCTTTTAGTAACTTGGAAAATTTCTTTTTGTTGGGTTTCTTCTTTTGATTTTATTGTTGCAATGATTTGATATTTACATCTACCTGATATCCATCATTTTGCATCAAAGGCAGTAAAGGGTGTAGATGAACATATAGCTGAGTTAACAATGGGAGATATGCTATATCCTGCACACGCTGAATATGGAATCTTTGGGAAATCGAAGCCATTAGTGTTTTCATCATTACTATCTGATGATTTTTTTATTTCTATCCATCTTTTTGTATTATCTTGCTTCTTTAAATTGTCTGAAGAATTTAGTACAGTAGAGTCCCGGTAATCCGAGTCCCAGTAATCCGAGCTTCCGTATAATCCGAGGTGAGGCTAGTCCAAGGTGAAGCAGGGCGACGATTCCAAGAAGTCATTTGAGGGGTCAGTTTGATAGTTTTCCATTTTACTACTTAGACGATGGCGTGACATCGCTGCTAAAAAGCGTTGCTCTACTGTGAAGCAAAAGACCTTGGACAGTTTTTTAAAGTTGTAAATGCTTATAAAGAGTCTTTTCATGTAACCAGATAACATTGTTAATGTATCTATAACTTTAATATCTATTATAAGTTAAATTTGACTCGTTTTAGTTGAAAATTCCAGATTTTTTTTCTTTTTTCCGTGTAATCCGAGTTTTTTGTAATCCGAGGTACCATCAGCCCCAATTACCTCGGATTATCGAGACTCTACTGTATATTGAAATGTTGTGCATATTTAAATATTTAATCCTAAAAAAAAAAATGTACCATTTAAATTAACTGAATTTGTTTATTATTATACTTTTTAAACTGATTGAAACCATATATGGCATTAGCAACATGTAATAAGATGGTTTCATGTGAGAATTTAAGCACAGATGGACTTGTAGAGGGTGATTACAAATGTTTTGAACGATTTCAAAAATTTCCTGTAAAAGCGCTATTGCAGTTATGATGCGACAAATGGTACAGTTGGATAGAGCACATGTTCAAGTTTGTTTTGTATATCTCAGAACTGTGAACTATGACCTACTTTAATCATACGGCAACTGGAAACCCGAAGTACACAGTCCTGGCTAACGCGAAAGCAGTGGATCATTGGCTGTTGCTCGGATAACAAACGATTGCCTCTGCCGCTCGCCAGGTGGTGGTGTTGACAACTGGGCATCCACAGGTGAGGAAAACGCATACTGTATCATGCAACCAGGTCGGTGATGCTGGTGCAACGTCGTTTTCGCACCAAATTTCAGAATGACCCACCTGCCAAGAATTCCATTCGTAAATGGTATGATCAATTTAAGCAATCTGGTTGCATGATATTCTAAAACACAGTATGTGTTTCCTCACCTATGAACGCCCAGTTGTCAATAACACCACCTGGCGAGCGGCAGAGGCAATAGTTTGTTATATGACGCAACAGCCAATAACCCACTGCTGTCGCGTTAGCCAGGACTGCGTATGTGGGTTTCCAGCTGCCATGTAAGAACTGTAGGTCATAGTTCACAGTTCTGAGATATACAAAAAACACTTGAACATGTGCTCTATCTAACTGTACCATTCGCTGCATCATAACTGCAATAGCGCTTTTACAGGAAATTTTTGAAATTGTTCAAAACATTTGTAATCACCCTGTACTTCTGTATGGTAGCTGCAAAATTAAGTTTTAGCAGTTTAAATTAATAAATAAATAGGAGGCTTGGAAATATCAAGGTCATTAAGATAATTTATAAGTTAAAAGTGCAAAAAGATTTAGCTTAGTTTTTTTTACTTTAATTTTAAAAACTGAAACTTGAGTTATCCACTTTATTAAATGAGAAACAAGTAGTGTGATTATCTTCCATTGTTAAAATTTCCTCAGTAAAAATAAAAACTTTTTTTTTTCCAGAGTTACATTCAGACACTACAGAAGAAGGCTTGTCCAACTAGAGACAGCTCAATGACACTTCAATCTGATCAGACAACTATTCACACAGCAAGTCTGAATCCTTCAGAAAGCACCACCACCACCATGAGTCAAGTGCCTTGACATTTACTGAATCCCTCCTGTAGAGAAGTCCTGGCAGCCTTCAAGCATCTGTGATCGTTAAGAGGAATCGAGACCACACATTCATTATTCACAGGCTGCGAATGCATGAGAGCCAACATTAAAGTTAACAGTGAAGTGAAATCAAACTGAATTAAAATTGAACAATTAAAATAAAATATCATGGTTTTTGGTCATTTACAGGAAGTTCTCAGAGAAACAAACTTCCTTTTACTACAGATCTTAAGAAACTTGTACTGATTTTTTACTTCTACCAAAAAAAAGTAATCATAAAAAATGTCGTTGATACAACAGTCTTTTTTAGACAAAATTTATTTAAATAACAAATGCTATTTATTCATCAATTTAAATATTTTTTTCTTTAAATTAACTAAATCAATTTTAGATATTCATAAGAAAAATAAGAAATAGATGGAAAAAATACATTCAGCATCCATTGTTTCATTCATTCCATTTGACATTAGAGTATTCCAATCATGAATGCTGCCAAAGTATATATCAACGCTTTAATTGAAAAGGAATTTATATACCATAATTAATCTTAAATACTTGTAATGAATAATAATAGATTTATTAGTAATCGGAAAACAAAAAAAAAAGGTTGTAAAATGCTCAGCATAATTATTTTCTTTTATGCACAAATATAAACATGAATTAAATTTAGAATTACATATTTTATATTAATTTTCTCATTCATTTTGTATCGCTTGTAACTAAAGTTTAAAAAAAAGGTTGTTTTATCACCTTAAGGTTATTCAGTTGTTTTAACTGGTGAAAGTTGGAACCAAAAAAAAAACAATATATCAGATGCCTGCTCTTCCAGGTCACAAAAAAAAAAAAAATCAGTCCTTTTTACAAAACTGATTTATTAATATTTTTCCAATTGTTAAAAGTTTTTTTATTTGGAAACTACATGCATCTGGTGCAGAATTTTATTAATATTTAGTATTTCTTTAAAGATCTATTTTATACTCTCAAATAACCCAGTCAAACCCTATTTATGTTTTTTTCCAAAAGGAGCAGGAAATACCATAGATAAGTAAAATGAAGCTTTGTGCTATGAAGTTTTTTGTGGGAACTTAGATAATTTGTTGCCAGAAAGATTATGTATAAATGTCTAAGTATCTTTTAATAGTTATTCGACTGTATTTTATGAAAACTTTAATAATGAATATTACTAGGAGCAAAGTAATTAGTCTTGGAAATGAAAACGGAATAACCCTACTAATATATAATCAGCACAAATACCTTAACTATATTGCAAAAGAATTAGTTTGAAACTGTAGAATTCACGAGGAATGCCTCAGACAAAAATTTAATTTAAAGCAATATGACAATCTTGTTAACAAGAGATCTAGATTTTATTTCTTCCACTGCCCCATCCACCCACCCACAAAGCACAGAATGTTGATTTGCTCCAATCCTAATTGCAGGTGTGTCTAGAAAAAAAATACAAGGAAGTGAGTGTATATTTTCAGTAGCCAGTTTATCAATTTCGGAAAATAGACTTCATAAATTTTTAAGTAAATATAAAACAGTTTCTAAACTTCAGAATTTATTTGCATTTCAAAGTTCTTGAAGGTAGATATTATTTTATCCAAAAATAACTTCTTTCAAGCAGTTACTGAGTCGATCACATAACTCACATAACATTATCTAATGGAGACATATAGTGTAAAGAAAGATAGGTATTCTTTTTTTTTTACCTTTTGTTTCCCTGTAGGCTACGATTGTTTACTTCAGTATTATTTTTAAAATTCACCAGCTTCAATATTTTGAAATATCTCTGATCTTGAAATTTAATTAGCTAACATTCCAAATGACTTACATTAAACTTGGAACGAAATCATAAGAGGTTTTTAATTTTGCAGTAAGAATAGGATTATTATTATTTTATTTTATTAACTCAATTGAGTTAGGCACAAAACTGGATTTAAGACAGTTTCATAGGCCTACATTAAATAGCAGATTTGTAGTTCCACTTGAGACTGGGAAATGCTTTTTATTTTTAGAGAATTCACAAGGGGGTTCCTTAACATGAATCTCAAATGAAAGTAAAAGTAATTACCATTATTTGATTTTCGTTTCTTCTGTGAATGATGGAAGTATGAGAAACTGAATTTTGGTGGTTCATAAAAAAATTCCAAAAACTTGTATCAAGAAAATAAGAGGCCATTTTCCAGTAGTTAAATGTTATATTGGAATTTTTCTGATATTTTGGGACAACTTGTTTCAGAAAAATTAATAATAATAATAATAATAATAATAATAATAAAAGAAAAATCCTACATACCTCTTGGAAACTTGTGTAATTTCATTTTGTTTTTCTCTTTATCACTGCCTAATAACTCGACTCCTGCAATTAATTTTTCACCAAAAATAATGATAGAATAAACATTACATGATTGAAGACTTGCAAATATATAATTCCAAAGATTATTTTAATTAATGTGTGTTTTGTTATCAGACAAAATATCAAAAAAATGCAATTAAACCTTTTCTTGTTTTAAGCTTAATATAAAAAGAAGAAAATATATTGTGGAAAACATAATTAAGAATTTTGTGTAATCTATTAAATTCCAGAAATACGTATTTGAAATTTAATGTAGCTTTGAAGGTCTGAGATCCTGAAGAAATTGCTCAACTGTTATATTTCCAGGCCTTTCCACTTTTTGTGTAGAAACTCTGTTACTAGTCTTAGATTACTCCTGTGGGAAAGTTTTAACAATAATAATCAATGAAAATTTCTGTAAAAAACATTTTAACATTAAAGTCAATGGAATCTAAAATCCATGTTTAATTGTTTTCCCATTTCTGTTGTAAAAAGAAAAATCTTTTTAATACATTATTTTACTAAAGTAAAATAATAATAATAATAATAATAATAATAATTTACTTAGTACATCTGATCAAAAAAATACAAGATGTAAAAGCTAAATACTGTTCTATGTAATTCTAGTCCTAAAGCAAAGGAGTCCATTTGCAGAAAATTAGTTAAAATCCATTTATTTTATTATTTGTTTTTAATAAAAAAGTTGATCATTTATGGGTCCAGTTCTAGTGTAGTAATTTTTAAATGGAATAAAAACAGGAAATTTAGTTAGTTTTATCTAATGAAAGGAAAAGTTGTTTTGAATCTTCACTTTGGGGTTGCACAATGTAAATAAATAAACCAAAAGAAAAGCATTTTCTACTGCCATTTGTATTAAGTAGTTCACTTATTTACAAAACAACAAAAGCAAACTACCTAGTTAATCATATTATTCTGATAAATGTACCATTTTTTCCCTTGTTTCTTTGGTGCAGAATAACTGGAACTGTATGATGATACTGTAAGAGAACCTATAAGTTTCTCTAAACTATCACTGTCCATGTCAGTTTTTGGCATTGTTCACTCTTGCTCAGTATGTGATAATACTCTGTAAATACTACTTCTGTACAAAAATAACTCCCTTATTTCTTTTGTTGGAAGAAATGTTTTAACTGACCTGTACATATAGTAATGTTCATTGTAAATGTTATTCTCAATTGTAGCATTGTATAAGACAGTGTTTTGTCATCTCTTTTGAAGTGCATCTCTCCATTTGGATTTAAGAAAAATATCTCATTGTTATAGTGAATTCGTTTTAACAAAAGTTTGTTATAATCAGAATGGAATTCTATGACAGTAACTGCTTCATTATTAGTTTAAAATGCAATAAATAATTTA
Organism: Thereuonema tuberculata; assembly: GCA_023159025.1. Lineage (NCBI taxonomy): Eukaryota > Metazoa > Arthropoda > Chilopoda > Scutigeromorpha > Scutigeridae > Thereuonema > Thereuonema tuberculata. The sequence goes on from JAFIDM010002131.1 coordinate 2,355,537, forward strand.
AATAGGATTCTACTTCTTCTGATTTTTTCTCCCCTACAAAAAGTGATTCAAATAGCTAACGGTAAAGGGCTTATTTCATCTGTTTTACACTATTATTTTAACTTTCTTAAACTATTTATTCCTAACATTTTCAATATAAACTTTTTAATTCTATGTTTAAAAAACTGCAATTGAATCACTGTAAGACTTTCTCCATACTAAGGAACTATAAATAACATAGATCTAATTACCTATTCCCAAACGATGAATATTCAATGAAAATAATAATAATGTCATCTCCAAATTACTGTACAAAAGAAACATAGCCTTAAAATGTCTGTTTAATCAATGATGAATACTCTTTGAATAATTTGTAGCAAACAATTTTGGAATTTACTGACAAAATTAATGCCTTATAAGATTAATATCTTAAACATGGAAAAAGAAGTCAATAAATTGCCGTAAGTTATTTAGGATACATTATTTTTAGTCCAAATTCTACATTACATCAGTTTAAAAGCATCAATAACCAAATCTATTTTCCTCAAGAGCATCCATTAGCTCATGGGATGACTAAGGTTCTGACATTTTACCAACCATTGATACTACACAACCAAATTTTAGTTGTACTTAATAATTTGTGAAACTTGATATAGGTTAATGCTTTATAATATATATATATATTCTGAAACTATCAAATGGAGAAAGTAAAATTTAAATGATACTGTTCCTTTATTTGCGTTTTCTCTGCTGAGTTTACTTTCTACTCTGTAATCTTCTTTTTTTTTTCTTTACACCAATCATCAATAATTTTTATTTACTAGTCATTCAATTCGTGGAGAGATCATGAAGTAGACCTCGTCCATCTCTCCATTGATGTTTATTTGTTCACAGTATGTGTTAAATCTATCCCCATCCACTTTTAATTACAAATTACCCTTATTTCACATTTTAATTCTTCAAAACTGGACAGAGTTATCAAAGAATGCAAGATTGGAAAAGAAACTTTTTAGAGTTACAACAAACTTAGCAAAACTGAAAGTAGATGTAAAATTCCTAATACTAAAGCCCAACAAAGAAGCAAATGATCTAAAAGTTTTAGACCAATCTTTGGAATGTCATATATACAAACTTTTATTTATTTTGAAAGAATATCCTCAACTGGATAATATTTGAGGTCAATCAACTTCTGTCCTTCAATAGGTTGTTTTAATTAAGCAATATTTGCATTTTTAATATTGCAGAATACACTGAAGATAATTTTGAAACTAAAACTTACGACAGCCTTTCATATTATAAATTCTGAGATAAAGTAATTTAAACTCTGCAATGCTATTACAAACTATATATTTATCTGAACTGCTGTATTTCTCCAGAATTGTTGATTTCTCAAGAACAATGCAAATAAATGGAATTGCAAGGACAGCATGTTGGCTCCCATTTTGCTTATAACAATCAACCAGCAACTCCAATACCAAAAAGTTATCTATACTGATGACCTTGCAACTTTCTGTCCAGAGTACAAACTTCAAAACTGTGGAAAGACAACACCCAGTTGTTTTTTTTAGATCTTGAAGAATATATAAATTAATCGGCTAAATCCAAATCCTGCAAAAAAAAAAAAAACTTATCTCCTTTCTTCAAATAAAACAGAATCTAGTAAATAGAAAGTCCAAAAGAAGCGGCAAATATCATGTTCAGGGTCTTGAAAAGTTGATGCTTCCCCATCTTTTGTACAATGAATCTTATTGGCTGTCGAGGTAGCACAGTGTCCTGAGGGAAAACTTCTTTGCTGATGTTTTGTTCATAAATAGACATCTTCAGAGTTCTTATAAGCTAGCTTGCTGTAAACTCCTTCAGGGTACGTTCCTAGGATTTGTGGAAACTTGCAAGGCTAGGAAGGCTCCTGAGGGTTGCATTCTGGGTAATATCTCAGAATTCGCCTCAACTCTTGTCGATGTGATGAATCATCAGTAGTCTTTTAAGGCTTCTCTGGGTAATTTCTTCAGTGATGCCTGCACCAACAGGTGTAGGCACAATATTCCTTCCATTCAACAAAGGAACAACGGACTGAAGCAACTATGTTCATCACTGAGAAAAAGATTGTCTCAGAAATCAGAAAGATAAGACATCACTGGAAGCTCTGGGATCTATGAAATTTCCTGCTCATGTGGCAGAAAAATAGATAAGACAGACCAAGATACAACCAAGATTGTGAAATAAGTCAAGTACAGCAGTATCACAACATTTTTATGAAAGTTTGACAATGAAGGCATTTTAGTATATGAAGACAGATATTATCCCAGAATAACAGAAGCTATAGAAATATTCAAGACCCCTCAGAATTTCAAGAGAGAAGATAGTTACTCAATACCAAGAATCTACTTACCAACACTGAAATTACTCCAAAACTTCGATAAACCACCCACGCTGAATTACATGTTGACAATGTAGAGATGTTAACTACAGTAGAATACTTAGGAGCCTCCCACAGCCCTGCAAGTTCCCACATGTCCTTGGAACTTAATATGTACCTCCAGTGTTTCTGAGTATCTCCTGCTGAGGGAAAAGAAGCCAGTTGAGATGAAAATCTCAAGCTCTGAAGATGTCTCTGACATACAGGATGAAATATCAAAGAAGTTTTCCTTCAAAGCTGGGGCCATGATGATCAGGAGGCCCACATTGGGTTTCTATAAAATATGGAGGGTTGATTCATGTTTATTCGGCCGATTTCAAGGATGCATGCTATCTTGCACGTGACGCAGCATTGTTGCATTCGAATCAGAGGTAATAAGCCTGTAGTTGATTATCTGGCAGCTGGAATTGCGTTGCATTTGAAATATGCAGCCAAAAATCTCAAATTGGTGAGAGGGGTAAATAGTTGCCCTTTCCGATGCTAAATATGCCACTTCAAAAATTGTGGATTTGTGCAAACAACGAAATTTTTATGTTTGCAAGTCCTCCGTCAATCGGGTAAATAGCAAGAAGTCATATGAAGCCCATCAGCCAAGAGCGGGGTAAGCCATAGGCCCAAAAACAATACTCATGACAGGCAACAACTTCTCACGTTATTGAGAAAGTGAAGGCTAATAAAATTGCCAACTATTAAAACACATATACAATTAAAAAAGCACACAATAAAACACTAAGTTTTGAATCCAGTCTTGTCGGAATTCTTTTTCACGAGCCCCCCCCCCCCCTTTCTTAAAATTAATCCTCCACTATTGGATTCATTAGTGCATTTAAAAAAACACAAAAACGCACTAATGAATCCCTTAGAGAAGGATCAATTTTTAGGAATGGGGGGGGGGGGGGAACACTTGAAAAAGAATCCCGACAAAAGAGGGATTCGAAATGTACATAGTGTTTTATTGTGTGTTTTTTTAATTGTATATGTGCTTTAATACTTTGCGATTTTATTAATTTTAACTGCATACTAAAAAGCTTTTAAAATAAATATTTGTACAAGTAAAAAAAATGAGTTTCATAACAGAAATACTTGGGAATACATATGGATGAAAAATTTGATTGGGACTTACATTATAGTTCAGTAATAAAGAAGTAAAATACTTATTTATATATTTTCTACCAATAAGAAATGTGTACCAAGGTTTTTTTATTATTTTTTTTTTAATTCGGGCAGTTACTGAATTTTGAATATTATCTGTGATCTAATAAATGTTTTAATTTTAAGTTTGTTTGGCTATGTCTTATTTATTATATTGAATTTTAAATAGCTTACTTATTACATTTCTAGCTTAGACTGTCAAGGGGTTTAATTTAATCTAATTTCTTTTTAAATATTTATGCTGAAATAATGAGATTTATCTACTTAGGTACAATAGTTTAGCTTCTACTGCGGAATTTCTTAAATTAGTTTGATCTTGATTGAAATTGCAATTTAATTCTCTTGATAGGGAATTTGAACCCTTTGTAAGGTTTCCTCTGGATCCACATACATCGAAATAAAAGAGGTTTTAGTTGTTAAAAAAAAAAAAAACGTTACAAGGGGTGGCAAGTCTTATATTCTCCGATCTCAATATTAATTTCATATCTAGGGATCTCAAGTTACAATATTCAAATATAACATTACTTTGTACCTATCATGTGATTTTTGTACCAACTGGAAAAGTTTCAAAATGATCTCATATCTCATAATTTCAATTTCTTTCTCATCCACATCATGGTATTTTGACAGTAAAGAGGATGAAAGTATGATGAGTTAAAAGCAGAACACTCAATTAAAATTAAATTACAGTTATTACTTTGCAGAGGTTGTTCTTACAGTACTAGATATTTGTGCATAAGCTTGGTATATCCAATGTCTAGATATTTTAGTGAGACATCATCACAGAAATAAAAATTCAATTTATCTCTTGGAGTGAACAGAATAGCAGCAACTGGTAGAAGTTTGTTTGATGTCTGTTTGTCCAACTTTGACAGAATGTGTTCAAACAGGACCAAACAGAAGACATGATCAGAAGATGCTGAAGTGGAAAAACTGCAGCAGATTTGGCAAGAGAATCAGCAAGTTCAATGCCAACAATTCCAACATGATCCAGAATAAAAAGACAGTGCTGTGTTTAAAGTGATGTTATAAATCAAAAATATATAAAATATAGGGTTACCTTCAAGGCATAATTAACAGAGCCTGCAGAGAGCTCTCAGAATCGCTATACATTATAATTTTTGGTAATTTTTCTTTAAATGCATTTTGCAAGGTTGTAAAATGGCATATAATTCTGCAGTATAGATTGAAACATCACAAAAAAAAGATGAATGGCATTATTAAAGTGCTCTGTGAAAAAGAGCGACTGAAAAAATGTACGACTCCTTTAGTTCTATCTGTATAAAAGATTATAAGATCTAAGTAGCATTAAGGAAGTTTATAGGGCAAAGATTGAAAAGCGTTTGAGGACATGTTTGTCTTGGTGTATTTATGAAGTGAAAAATCACATTTTGTCTTTTATATTGTTAGTGAGCAGATGGTGAATTAGGAAATGTTGCAATTTCCTGAAGGACTGTAAATTGAAGTTGTTACTTTCTTCACCCAATGTCCAAACTGTGATACAGCAGAAGGATGATTGATAAAACGATGTCCTTGATGAGGTGAACATACACATTGGTTAGCATGGTTGGTTTGGATTGATGAAATGCCGGCATTATATTGAAGAGACAAAGTTTACCAACAAAGATTTAGTGATAGCTCTGAGCACAACATTTTAACAGATAAGGTGTCAAAAACACCAAGATATAAATGGAAGACCATTATGATGGATGGGAACAATTTGCACAGAGCTGAGGGTGTAGCAGATGCAACCATAATCTAACAAAGAATGAAGCCCGCTTTATAAATGCGGAGCGAACAAGATGATCACTAACTCAAGTCGTATGGGAAAGGACAGATATTTTAACCTTAAGATTAAAAACGTTCTTCTAAGCTTCTGCATATGGCTTTTAAAATTGAGTATTTTTTTTTTTTTTTATTTTTATCAAAAAATGAGTCCACGAAATTTGTGTTCTGATACATAAGAGAGTTGGAAGCCGCAAAGTATAAATTGGGCTCTGGAAAGATTCCTTGAAGGCGAGTAAAAAAAGATACCTGTAGTATTTGATGATGAAAAGGAAATCCACTCAAATCATTCCAGTCATGCAGGTGATTCAAGGTTAGCTAATTCTCTCCATAAGACATATGTTTGTAAAGTGCAGGACCTCTGTACTTAATGATTTTACTGAGTTATGAATCGTTGGAGAAAACAAGATATGATACCATTTATTGTGACAGAAAAAAAGCATAATGCTAAAACAAAGCCTTGAAGGTCGAGAGAACACAGAAGCAGAACGAATCTTCTTGGCTGTCAGGGTGGTGCTGCGTCTTAAAGAAAAAGTTCTTTGCTGATGTTTCATCTCTAGCTGCCAAAGACAACTGCAGAGCATGAGACGTCAAAAAGATTCATTAGACAATGGTCGCGGAAACATTTCAGTTCAGAGAAGGTGAACATTCATATTCTTCTGTGAGCCGTCGCATTCGATGAGCTGTGTCTGACAATCCAGACACTTTCTCTTCCAGTTATAGCTGTTTAAGTAGGGTCTGTCTGCAACTGATAACACATCCATTACTCCATCCACAGATAATCTAATTGCCCTCCCTCCAATTATTACTAGAGTTTTATTCTCTTTTTAACTACAGACTAATTGACTAACAGACTTTCCTTCAAGGGGTTCTAGGGAAAGAAAGAAAGAATGGGGAATGTTCTGAGTCTCTTTCTTTCCCCTTCTGTTTGAAAATTCAAAACTTGCAAATAGGGACTAATTTCTTCAAAAAATAAGAACTTCCAAGTCCCTTTTTAGGCTTCTGAAAGACGCCTTGTATCCCCGGTTTGTCTGTCTGTCTGTGGACACACATCCCACATTGCTTTGCAACGGCTTCTGTTAGCTCAGTTGGTTAGTGTGTCGTGCTAATAACACAAAGAACTTAAGTCTTTTTTAAAAAAAATCATTATTAGGAATTCAGTGTATTAACAAGGTTTGAGTTAAGAATGACAATTATTCCATATAAATAGGGGTGGGTAAAATAGCATGGGGTCGCAAATAGACTCGCGCGAGCATTTTCTAAACCACCCCGGCACAGTTTATTCTAAAGTAAAGGTGACTCAGAAGCCGTTGTGAAGCACTGTGATTGGTTTACTAACCCTACCTTGTTTTTTCTTCATCTAAATATATATTACAATGACAACTTCAATTAAAATATAATATCAAACATTTTAATATTGGAATTAATAGAAATTTAAAACTCTAAATTAAAGTTGTGAAATACATTCGATGCTTGTTTCTCCAGTCTTGCTGAAATAGTACTGTTATGAAAGAAAACAAAACAAAACATTAATTTGTAAAACTATTTTCTTCAGCATCACTTATGATTATTCGGAATATTGTTGTGTTGTTCTTACATCATAAATAACTGGAGTACATACCGGTTAAACAGTTAACACATCTGACACTTTATTTACAAAAACAGGGTTTATTTCCATTACGACAGATTCCAAACTTCTAGGTCCATTTTGTGGGAGAGCCAATCAGATGAGATCCTAATGAGCCAATCAGATGAGATCTTAATCAGCTAATCAGAGGAGACCTCCATTCCAGGAATGGCCATGAATCTTACAAGGGAAGCCCCGATCGTGCACATCGTGATTTCATTCATACTTGGCAGGTACCACAGAATGTGACCTGCTATTGCACAATATACCAATCATAGATGCTGATTGGTCACTGGTCAAGCATGACAGCTAACCAAAGGCTTGAAATTAAACATAAATAAAATAAATATAAGAACCTCAGAGGTCTAAAGGTGCGATCATAATCGAATGGCTCCAGTTCAATTCCAGTTGCAGGCATAGGTTGCAATTTTTTTTTACTATAGTAATTTTATTATTTGTAATTGTTTTTAAATATTTAGTTTGTTAATAAATTATAATGTGTTTTTAATTTATTTTGGTGCTAGTAAATCTACGCATGACATACATATTTATAAAACATCGCCATTGATTTACGATCAAACATGAGGTCTCTGAGATACACTTGTGAGTTGTGAGAAAGAGGTCACGGTCACGGGTGGTGAGAAAATTATCTCAGAACCCAAGTTCACATCATCACAGGTTTGCTAGTATAATAATAAAAGCAATACAAGAATTTGAGTGTGCCATGGGATTTAGGAAATAGAGAAGAAATGTATAAAAAGGATTTAAATATTAGGTTTGAAAAGAAACTGAAATGCAAACTTTGCCAAATTTATGTGAATCATGCAGAAAAAAATTGCAGAAAAAGTTATGTAATGTAATGACAGAATAATATTATAATTTTTTAATAATACTAATAACATAATTTTCAACATTATTGCTTTTCACTTTGATAAAAAAAAGAATAGAAAAGAAAGAAAGAAAAACAAACAAACCACAAATCTAAAAATTTTAAAAGCATTCCTTAAAACAATATTCGTTTTAATTTTATTTACTAGACGGCTGCCCGTCGCTTTGCTCCAGAAGTCTCGCATATGTAATGGAAAAAAACATTTCATTTATTCATGTACGCTTTAGATCGAAATTTTGATTTATTTTTAGTTTTAGCTTTTCTTTTACTGGATGTAATTTGTTTCATTTATTCAAAGAAAATAAATTACATCTGTGAGGAAAATATTATAGTTAAGCTTCAACAGATAAAGTCTTTCTTCACTGTTTGCAGAGTTAGCAATAACCATAACTACATACTCACGGAAAGTTCTTATTTTGGTCGTAAACGTTCGCACTTATTAACAGCAAAAACAATTCTTGCTTCTTCACTGTCTGGGGAGAAACTACTGCTCGCTTGCTTCCAACAATCAGCACGAGACCACTTCTGCAAGCCGCAAGGCACGTGCCTTTTGATTGTTGGCTATTAGCGATCTTTGCCAATTTCTTGTGGCAAGTTCTTTATGAGAATAAACATTTGATTTATTCTCTTTCACCAAACCAGTGTCTTTTGTACCCTTTGAATTAGGAGATTCTTTTAAACACATACATTCTTTCACCACAACATCCAGTAAACGAAAAGCTAAAACTAAAAATAAATTAAAGTTTCAATCTAAAGCTTACATGCACTACAATATTGAGATCCATTCCTAACAGTCGGAAATTTGCGCAACTGAGTTGACAATATTCCATGTAATAATTCAAAATTCAATTGTTGCAGATATTTTTGCAGATATACACATGCAATGTTTTTTCCAGTAATATGGATTTTGGTATATCCCTACAAGATAAAAAGTAATTAAAACATAAAAATAGTTTGAGAAACAAATGGAAATCTAAATGAAAAATCCTGAAATGCTTGATAGTAAATAATAGAAGTTATAATAAATAGGATTAATTTAATAAGCACAAAATAAAATATAGAATTTATGTAGACCTACACAAAAAAAAAACAACTTATATAAATCTAAGTAATAAGGAAATGAATTTCATTTATGTAATTATATATTTTAAATTTTACAACTAAAAATAGATCAGATATGTAAAACATGCATATAGTTTTTGTCAGTAACCATATCGTTTATAAAATTGTTTATAGGTTTAACAAAGAAAGCATTTCAATAGATTCATTATCAAAGTGACTGATACATATTATTTTATTTATAAAGACGATTATTTATACAATTATATAAATGATAACTCCTTAAGAAATAAACAAAACCATTCTATATAACAATATCAAAACACTGAAAATTTTGATATCAGATGAAAACAGAATTATCAGCAAACTATTTATTCAAATTGGTACAGACATAATTAAAATAAAAAAATTAGGTATCAATCCACGGCACAAGGCTAAAGTTAGGATTCGCACCTTGAGTTGTCATCGGGAAGAGACTGGGCCGGACCATTTCGTCCTCATTAGGACTCCTCAGCCAGCCAAACTCCCCTGATGACAACTCAGAAAGTTTGCAAGGTGCTAGTATCCCAGTTCTCGCATCCGAGAATGGGACCTCCCACCGAAGAAATCCTAACCAAAAATTAAACAAGATATAAAATACAAAAGTTCCTTGACCTGCCTTCCAGCAAGCACAAAAGGAATTTAACGGCTGCATAAATTAAGTAAAAAAGCCATATGCTTATAAATAAAATAAAATATATTTAATTTTAATTTTTATTTTAAATATATATTTAAAATAAAAAACTTATCCACATTAAAATCTGTTGTATGATAACATTATTACTGGAAAAAAATTATCTTCAAACGTCTTTGTAAGGTTTTATTATTTTCTTTTTTAATTTTATAAAATTAAACTAGAAAAAATGTAACTTATACTCTTAGAACTGAAAAAAAAAAAGAATTATGAAAGGAGAGAAAAGCAGAAAAAAAAAAATGAAAATGAAAAATAAAAGAAATATATTTGCGATGTACAGAGTGCTTATAATTAAAGTTCATTTACTCCAGCGCTTCTACAGAAAAGACCAATTGTCGGACAGCTTTGAAATGGGGTAGGTATACTAAGGAGAGGTTGTGGAAGAGAATTATGCGTGCACACACACACAAAATTAGTTTCAATTTTCGTCACCAGTCAAATATGTGGCACTTGTTTTTAGTGTATAAAAGCATTCTCTTGCTGAGTGATGATACCATTTATCCAATGGCATTAAAATTAAAAAATGCATGCTCAATTAAAAGATCGAGCTTTACTGGTAAAATTGCTCTACCAGAATGGGAACAGCACACCAAGTGCGTTGGGACAATTTCGAAGACTGAGAGAGTTACGACGAGGTCCAATGACAGCAAGCAGTCTCTGTAAAGTGATTTTTAAATTTGAAAGAACAGATTTACTAGTCATAACTTGGGGATAGCTGGAAACCTATTCCCAAACAGAAGGCTAAAGATATCGCTGTAGCGATGGAGGAAAATGCTATGACAAATGCAAAGGAAGCAGTAGCGCATGAGATGTTGCACGAAGAGTGATCTTGACTCTTTTGACTCCAGAAGGTCGTACAACACATTCTGCACTTGTATTCATACAGAATTAACCGTGTTCATCAACTTCTCCCCAGGTGATCCACTCTGCGATCGACATTTGCATTGCAGTTTCTTGCACAAATGGAAGTGGGCAATGAGTAGTCTTGGAACATTTAAGGGCAGATAAAGCTCATTTTTACCTAATGGTGCTGTTAATATCCACAACTGATGAATTTGGGCAAAGGAAAATCTACACATCATTCAGAAGATCTCATTACACTCGACAAAAGTTACTGTGTAGTGTGGATTTACAGCACAAATGGTCCATTTTTTTTCTTCGAAAAGATCCTTTGCACAGGTAATGTTACACGAACAGTCAATGCCCTGCAGCACTACCAATCCATGCTAACTATCTACATTGTTCTAGCTCTCCAGCAGCAAAAATGCCGGCAAAATGAATGTGTTTATGCAGATTGATGCTCCTCCATACACAACCGTCAATGTTAAGGAGCTGTTTCCAGCATATTTAACCACGAAATGATTATCAGTTGCCACTTCCCTACACTGTAGCCTCTACATTCGATTGATCTGAACCCCTGTGGGGATTTCTGAAGAACAACGTGTTCAGGATTAACATGTCTGCTCTAGAGACCCTTAAGGCTAGTATTACACACCAATAGCATCAAACCTGAATTCTTGCGCAGTATTGTAGAAAATATGATTCTTCAGTTCTAGCAAGTTATGGATCAAGGAGAACATCTCATCGAACATCTGCTTCCGTAAACGTCTTATTCTGCATCTTTTATAGCTAAGGAGGTACTTCCCAACCTTAATAACTGTACTATACAGATGAAGGGCACGGGGGGAAAACGATGTGTCTGAAATCGAAGATGGGTAAAAATGCATGTCCAGTCACATAATTTTCTAAGCCAATAGAAATTATCAACATGGCAGTGCCTATTCGATTAAAATCTGAAAGTTAATGCAATGAAATTTTAAGTATTTAATGGTGTATTTTACAAAAATTTGAGAAAATGAGCAATGAGTTCGGATCAGAGCAATCCTACAGAGAAACCTCTGAAAAGGAAGAGAAATCCGAGTAAAAACAAAGTTCTGAAAAAGATCCGATTGTCAGCCCACATTATATGTCAGGACTGCAAGTGCACAAGATATGAATTCTTCTCTCGTGCATCCTTGGATAAACGTAAAAGAATAATTGGCATAATGAATTCTTTCAATTGTGAAGACAATAAGATGGCTTATTTAACTGGATTTGTGAGAGTAGAAGATATTATAAGGCATCATCTGCAGAAAGAAAATCGCAAACCAAAAAACAACTCATTCAAGTATTTTGTCAAGGTTAAGGAAAAAGAGGACTAAATCCAGAAATCCAGGTCTGCCAAAAAAAAGCTTTTATTTCTGTTCACGGAGTTACAAACAGGTGCATTCAAACTGTAAAACATAGCTTGGTTTTGTCTGGTGCTGCTCCCTAAGACTGACGTGGAACACACGATAACCATGCCCATAAAGAAGGTTAAAGAGGTGAAAAATGTTCATTCTCCCATCTAGTCACTCAGAGGGAGAAAAGCCCAATATAGAAGACACGATTATATCTGCGTGAAGACTTAACTATACAAAACTTCATGACCTTTACAGAGAAAAATATCCTAGCAGCAGGGTTTCCTATGATAGCAACAAAACAATTTTTCAAACTAACTACAATGCTGGTTTTAGGTATCTGCTCACTGACGCTTGCAGTTTCTGTGATGAAAATTAAATTTTCAAACTTAGGTCAAGCAAAGATAAATAATCAGGCAACAAACAAGTCCGAAGTGGATGATGCTGAGATGATGGAACTGCAAAAGAGAAAACTAAGAAGAAACTTCATCTGCAAAGGCTGATGTAAGAGAAGAGAAAAGCCAGAAACGAAGCAAAAACTAATCCCACAGAAGAAACAATAGATTACCAGAAGAATTTTCCTGCTCCAAATATTTCAACCAACGATATTTATTATAAGTGTCAACTCAATCTTTTTAACATATACATCTTATCTTCTAAACGGTCCTTTTTTTATGTATACCCAGAAACCAATACTAAGAAGGGATCTGATGAAGTAGCATCCGTATTGTATGATTTGTGATGCACAAACTTGACCGTGCTGTTAAGATTCTGAACATTTTTTTTGTGACTCCTGTTTCAGGCAGAACAAAAACTATACTGCATTCAGATTCCTGCACTATGTTGTGCACACCAAAAAACAGCTGAACAAAAATAACTGTTACTTTTCCATCAGAGAACACACACATATGAACTGTGACAGGAACACTGGGTTGGTAAACCCATCATAAATCAAGTCCCAAGTGAGTGGGTTGATGACTTCCGAAAAGCCAAATCTATACTGAGTCATTTCATGACATCGAATGTGTACTAGAAAGATATTCCTTGGGTTTACCTATTTTCTAAATCAGAATACAGGAAAACATGAAGAACTGCAAGTACAGACAGACTGAGGCACAGGAACTCGTACAATGGAGCCTGGGAAATCTCCTCCTTTAAAATCATGCAAGGTTGAAAATTCGCTTTTGTGTCAACAGCAGGCCAAGTATGATGGACCTCTACCAGTGTCCAAGCCCAAATTCAACAATTTACAGCACTTCAAAGCTTCAATGATGATGAGAATCATTTCCACTATGATGCCATTCAGACTAAAGATGAGGATGAAGAAAATGATTAAATGGAATTATTTTTGTGATTGTAGTTGCTTAAAAATATGAACTTCATACCTTTCTGTTGCAGTTATGATACATCTTTTAATATTTTCTTTGAAATGTATTGTTGAAAAACATAAAAGACAGTCTAATCTCAAAACTTTTATTTGAATTTATTCAAAATTACTGTAATTGTGACTTACATCATCTCAGAAACCAGTAGAGATTTAAAAAAAAAATGCACATAACGAAGGCACTCCGTGACAACGAGACGAATCAAATTACGTATTGTCATAACTCTAGGTGCTATGATTTTTCTTGTAGGTCCAGTTGAGTAAAGGGTAACATGAATAACATGAACAAGATGTGATACAAATATAATATCAGCTGCCAAAATTTCACAATTTAAAATTTTTGGGAATATCTCGGAAATCAGTTGATATATCGAAAAAATGCACATGATGAGGGCACTCGGCGACAATGAGACAAATCTAATGACTTATCAACCATAATTCTAGGTGATAAAGTTTTGGCTGTAGGTTTGGTCAACTATAAAGGGGTAACAAGAACAAGATGTGAACAGTAGCAAAATTTGAAAGATTCAGATTTTTGTTTGGCTAGTCCGATTTTAATTATTTTTGATGCATGTGTGATTATGATGTTTTGAAATAGTTTACAAAATTTCACTCAAAAATATACATCAGGGCCTGAAATATCAGCTGCCAAAATTTAACTATTTAAAATGGCAAAAAAGGTACTTGAATCATAATATTAGAGGCTACCGCCTTAAATGATTCTATTTGTAATTAAATATATCTAGTATCTGCCACAAAACATGCTTTACTTCTTATCATTTTTCAGAGATAATTTCAATTGGTGAAATGATCCAAGCTAAATATGACAATGAATGTTGTGTATGTGATGGAGAAATACTGAGATCATTTTTGGATTCACTCCAAAATACTATAAATTCAGTGTAAAATTTTTTAACAAAGCTTTATAAACCTAAAATTTGCAGGCCTTTGTTATTAAAATAGAAAATTAAGAATTAAAAATTTTGACCAGTTCAATCTTTTTATTTCCTTTCTTAAATTTTTAGTTTATATGTGGCAATACTCCATAAATTAATTTTGCCATGATGTAGGGGATAGGTAGTAGCCTACTATGCTTCCACCTGACGTGAACTAAGGTTGACTTTAAATCTATGCTGTAATTGTCAGAGACCTTTTTAAAAGAAAAGAAGATTGACTTTCTTTTTAGTAAAAATGTAATTTTTTATTTACTGTTATTTTAGGAAAACAACAATAATATGCTCCCTTAAGTAAACTTCACAATTTATTTTTACATAGATGCAGGAATAACAAAAATACCATTTTTCCCCCCCTATAGTTATCATGAAGTTAGTCATTTAAACTACTATTTGCATCCATGCATTTATTCCAAATTCAAATAAAACTTGTTGGGAAACAACAGTGTATTATACATATATCAGTCGTAAATTATGATGACTCACTCGTGTTAGTTCAGAGAAAAAAAAAAAAAAATCGTTTTTTGCCACTTAATTTATGATAGTACTTACCATCATATTTCATGAAGTATCCTCTTAGTGTATTCTTTATTTCATAAAAAAAAATAATAATATTGTTATAGACGAAGGCCCACAAAAAGGACGAAACAGCTGTCCAGACTCTCAACAATGAAAGTTCAGATATTTTGAAGTTTTGTGTCATTTCTTTATTATTTTGTATTAAAAATTAATGTTTTGGGATCAACATATTCAACTCCAAGGTAAAATATAAAAGTGTCAGTTAAAATTATATAGTTTTCTTTTTTTTTTTAATTAAGAAAAAAAAAATAAAAAAATAAATAAAACATCCCAGAGAAGGAGATATATAAAAAGTAATATTCGTGAACTTCTTACTTGTTTGTTTCGTGAATGGTTGAAATAAATGACTGTTAATCAGAAAAATAGTCGTCTTTATTAAAAAGAATTAATAAAAATATGATTAAATTAAACATACATTTTTAATATTACTTAACAGTAAATGACAAAAAGCCCCCTATTTGCGAAATTGTTTGAATAATGGATGCTTTCCATAAGCCTTCGATTTATATTCCAAATAAACTGTATCGTCTGCTCCAGACATAGAACTCATAGTACCAGAACGGCGTGAAAACTAGGGAAGAAGAAGAAAATGATTTAAAAAAAATTAATATCTTATTTTATTTGAATGCAGATTTACTACATAATTTAAAACTCTGATATCATAGAAAGCTTCTACATTATAATAACAGAACTCAAAACACGTTCATAAACTTTCAAGGATTTAATTAGCCCATCTTTTTCTCAAGCAGACAAAACAAAAACTTAAGTTAATATTGGAGTAAACTAAAATGAGCAGAACAACTGATGTTATTCTGATAATAATTTTGTTACAGATTATGTTACTGTATTATTGTTATTCTGACATTTTTGATTTAAATGTAAAGCTTTGTTTTACCCCTGCTGAGATGATGGGCAATTTACATTAATAAAATACTGAAAATCTGCTTGCAGATGAAAGTGCTTAAATTCTGTATTATTATTAGTAGTAATAGTAAATTATGATGAATTACATGTAGAGATACTTTGTAATGAATATTTTCAGCTTTGGAAAACTTTGCAGAGGACATGTTATTGTTGTTGAAAGACACAAAACATTAAGACAAGGATAACAAAGAAGGAATGGACCTTGATGAAGGTAAAAGAAAAGGCTTAGAACTGAATATAAAAAAAGACAAAAACAATGACAATAACTTCTAATATGAGAAAGCAAATTTGGACTCGAATCAAGTTGATCTGCAAGGATATGTTGTGGTGACTGATGGTGGCTTAATCATCTAACTTACGATTCTGAACCTGATGAAGAGAGTCAGTACTGCCTTTCAGATGCTTTCAAAAAAAAAACCCCTGAATTTTAACACCCAAAGTATCTGCAAAAGAAACTTGGAGAAACAGCAAGAATACTGTTAAGGACACTCCAAAATATGAAAATGGCTCAAAAAGATACTTTGGATTTATTAGCTTAACACCATCAATAATAAAGAGAACTAACAAAAATGAAAGATGGAAATAGATAGCAATGGACTTATGAAAAGCACTTTCCGTCATTACGTGACAGTCTCTGACCATGGATGGACAGGAAACTAGGCAGTCAACAGTTTTACGAGAGAAAAACAGAAAAAGCTGGGCAAAATTAACAAGATACATTAAATCTATTTACAGGAATTAAACATCAAGAAAACTAAGGAGGAATTTTAGTATCTTAAAATTTGGCCTAATCTTTCAGTGGTGAAGAGTCCAAAAGCTGGGTTGAGTTAATAAACATATATTAGCAGTTTTTCTATTAGAGAAGAATAAGAAAAAGACCAGGAATTTTTAAAAAAATATAAAAAAATTCACTGCATTTGAAATATTCTTAGTTAAAGTTGTATTTAGAAATAATTTAAATATATGAAAAGAAATACTTCAAAATAGCTGAGTAAAAATTCAAAATACTTATATTCTGAGGATTTTGATAATGAAAATGGCTAATAATTTTACACTCAACAACATCTGTTCAAAGTAAATCATTTGATAGCTCCAAGAAATACAGTCTCTTTCGATTAAGTTACAAACAGCTTCAAGTAACCTCACAACAAATTGTTGGCAACCTCACAACAAAGTGTTGGTTAGCAGAATAAGAAGTAAATTAGTTATTTATTTTTAATGGCGCAAGATAATTTGTAGCTAAGCTGTTTCAAGAAAGGTAAGAAATGAACTAAAACCTGTAAGATAAATACATATACGTATAGATAAAAGCAAGAATATCCTGCACTGCACAACATACAGAGGACCATTAAAACAAGAAAATAAAGAACAAGAATAAGTAAGGCTAAAAGCAAGATCAATGTAAAAAATATTGTATGTTGTTATCAATTCATCATCTATTCAAGTGTCTTACAAAGGCAACTGATAAGTGCTATAGGACAATAGTTATTTGCATCATTACTTTCATTGCCAGGTTTGGCAAAAGGTATAATATTAACTTGCTGTCAACAATTTGGAAATATATATTCTAGTCAAATGTTATTAAAAATAGAAAGAATGACTTTAAAGGAAGTAGGGACACAGCATTTCATAATATCCAAGACAAACAGTAATTACTCTAAAGAAAAGGGAAGATTATACGGTTCTCTGTTTGTAGAAGAAAATCTTAGTGGAATAGCTTCAGTTCATTGTTTAATTATTTGGAAATCATGTGATAATGTAACAGACATAGAGTTATGAGCAAATGCTCAGAAATGTCTATTTCAATGCCATTTTCTTTTAATATTTGCAAGGATTGAGAAGAATAGCATCGATGTATCTTATGAATCCTATCCCAGAGGGGCTTGAAGCAATTTACTTGTGATAGAAGATACATAACGATGTCAAGACTCTTTTTGGGTAGCTCATCAAATGACAAACGATAGCAGAACAATTATTGTAAGAATCTGCTTAGTAAAGACATTTATAGCATTAGAACATTTACCTAAAAACAAATAAATTATTAGAGAATATACAATTGCTGTGATATTTGTAACCCTAAATGGGGATTTGACATCATGACTCAATCCAGAGTTTCATTACATCCGAGGCTCTTTTTGTTTTTGAAAGCACACAACATTTCTCTCTCCTGCTGGCTTGCTGGGCCTAACACAAGGGAGGGTTTTCTGTCAGGGAGATCTCCCTTAGCCTTTAGCAGTCCCCTGCCACATCTACAAGGCAGTAGCTTTTTGGTGAATTTATGTGGCATTTCCTCCACAAAGGATTCATCCAACCCCTAAGGAGAACCGTCGGTTCTGCCTTAGTTTGTCAGGTTTGGTACTGGCCGCCTGACCCTCGGCCAGACAGTCGCGGGTAGTACCGTCTACTGTCACCTACGGTAGCAGGATTACTCCTGACCTGACCACAATGATATGGCCATGTAATGAGAATGGATCCTTCTAGAATAGCCAAAGAATGGCTGCTGAAAACTGTGGATGGCAAAAGACCTAGAGGCCGACCTAGGAGAAGATGGTTCGATCAACTTAAACAAGATCTGGAAGATAGAGGAGTGGTTTGGAGCCAAGTTCAAAAGGAAGAGTGGTATCTGAGTCGACCTAGATGGAGAGCGCTCTTGCACCGCATCCGGGAACTGGAGACGGTTGAATGATGATGATGATGATGACTCAATCCAGAGGTATATGTCCACATTGCTCAGTATCTCTATGAATGGAAGTGACATCAGTAAATTCTACTGTGTTCACTTGCCATTTTATATGCAAGAACTGTTTTTGTTTTTCGGCTTCTTTGCATTTAAGACTACATACTTCAAAGAGACCAACAGCAAATATGGAAATGAAAACTGAAAGAACTTTAAACTGTATGTTTTATCTTTAATGAACAAGAATAATTAAAACAATGAAGATTCTTTGTTTGTAATATCTATTTCAAAACTAAATTGAATTTATTTTCTTTAAAAATATTTCTCATGCTTTTTAACACATTTTAAATTGACAAGGCTTAGAAAAGACTAAAGAATATCATATGCAAAGAAAAGATAAAACAATTATACAATTGATATGAAAAGTAGAAAGTGAATAATTCCATCATTAATGAGCACATTAATGTCTGCACTAGCTGTTGAATCCTATCTATTTGGAGCATCCTTTTCCTTTTGATGAAGAGTGCTTAGTATTCAAATTTTCAAAGCTACTCTTCGTGTCACGCAAATTGTTTTATTTTATTTTATTAAGCCTCTTCTATTCTTAATGTTCTTAAAAATAGACATGTCAATAATCATATCTGAAAAAGTGCACTCATCTGAAAAATGAATTGTATAAAATGCTTTATTGACCTGTGCTTTGCCACTGCCTCCTTCTCCAGCAACAGTTTCTTCTTCTGCATCAGCATCATTCGCTGCTACAACTGCACTCAATAGCCTCATCTGATCATCTTTGGTTTTGTATAGCAAGTCAGCCTTAAATAGACAAGTTAATTTTATTAGTAAAATTAATCATTCATGACTCAAAGGAAGATTTCCTGACTTTTTAAAATCATGTACATTGAATCAAAATTTAATTTTTGGAAAAACTATTTCTATTGTTGGAAATAAACTTTGAAGATTTTCGATTTCATAAAATTCTTATAATTCGTAAGAAAAGTGATTTTGTACTCCACTGAACAATTTCTTAAAAAGTACTGAAAAAAAAAAAAAAGATGTTTTCATCTACTGACAAAATTTTCTGGCCTTGAAAAGGATTAAAAGGAATTCAACAAGTTTCAAAATTTCTGAAGCAGAAAAAAAAAAACCACTTATTAAATCCAACAATAAAGTAATTGAAACTGTGGAATCCATAATCAATCTATAATATCATCGATTGAAAATTGAAGTAAGAAATAATAATCACAGATTTATTTGGAATCTTTGGTGATTGTGCTTTTCAATGAAATTATGTTAAGATCACAAAAGAATTTACAATAACTTTCTCAAATTCTTAAAAAAAAATGAACTTACTCAATGCCAGTAATGAGACCAAATTGTCTCTTCTTCAAAGACATTGTTTATTGATGATATGTTTCTGAGGATTCGCTAAATAAAAAGCTTGGTTCTAATGGTTATCAGATGATTACAATATTCTGATATTTTCTATTTTGCACTTGGTTTCTTTGAAGTTGTGCTTTTCTCAGAAATATTCATTGGTTATTAAATGATATTCTAAATATTACTGTCAAGATGCACTGTATTATAATAAAAAAAGGTATTTGAAGGATGAGAAAGGTGAAAAATCTTATAACTATGACAAATGCTCCGTAGAACTTTCAATTCAATCTGAAGAAGAGGAACTGTACTAGCTATCACCGCTTCTAAGCATGAGTATGACTTCTTTTTACATGAATTGCATTTATTCAGAGTTTATAAAACATATGTTAATGGGATGAAATTGAGGCCACCACACTGTGGTGGCCTCGATTTCATCCCATTAATTTAGAAGACACACACGTTAAAATTAATACTACTGTAAAACATATGTTGTGATTAAAAAAAAAATAACATTATAAAACATTCAGAGAGAAAGTTTCATTTCCTTTAAATTTGATAAAAGAGGATTTATATACTTACTTCTTCCATTCCTGCTAATTTAGTAATCACTTTGTAGCTATAACCTTGATTTACTAAGAAACGTTGTCTCTTGCGTGCATAATTCATTTCCAAAGTGTCTTGTGAAACCAGTGAGTAGAAGAAAGCATTATATTCTTCAGCTATTGCACCTGTTGGAATATTACATTACAATATACAAAAAAATCTTACTTGACTAAACTTTAGTTTAAAATGGATTATGCATTACATGACTATTGTTTTCTATTTATATATAGCCTCTTATAACTAAAAAAGAACAGACCATCAAAAGCTAAAGGATTGTTAATACCTGTTAAGCAAATTATTTCAACTATTCATTTTAATTTTTCAATCCTTTAAACAACTACTCTGTTGTCATATAAAAGGTTCTGAAATTTAACTTAATACAAATCTACTGACTGTTGATCTAAGTCAAAATAATTTGCAGTGCAATGAAATAAAGATGAAATCCCGCTATGCAATCAAAACTCAAATTATTTTCCAGTTAGCTCGAAATCTGAAAACACTGTTCAGAATGCAGGTAATGTTTTTGGGGAGAGTTACCAAGAAGTTTTTAAGTGAAAAATGTTAACTTTTATTATTAGGGCAAGGAATTTGATGATTTTGCATCTTTTTTCTATGAAGGTTGAAAATGGCTCTCACTTATGAAAATGTGTAACATTAAATAATTGGTTAAATAAAGGCAATTCGTTAGGGCATTTTTTTGCATTTTTCGGCATTTTTTAGGAATAGGTCATTTTTTGGCAATTTTTAGGTCATTTTGAGCATTGTTAGTAGTTTTTTGGAAGGCAATGTCATTTTTTTTTATACATTGAGATTTTATTTATTATTCAGTATCTTTGCTTGTCCTCATTTAAGCCAACAAATTTTTCCAGAAAACAAGTAGACCTTTTTTTTTTTTTTGATTGTCAAAGTTAAAAAGGTAAAAAAAAAGGTTTACTGTAATAAATTCAAATGTTTTGTTGGTCATCTTTTTATTTTTTTGTCATTTTTTTACTATTTTTAGGTCATAAATGCATTTTTTATTTGTCATTTATTAGCAAATTATAGGTCATTAAACGCCTTGTCCCATTAATTATTAATGAAACTGGAGATTAGTAGCATTTGAATTTCACAGCACTGATGACAAAGATTAAAATATACCAATTCAGTGACTGAAATCAAAGACTCAGATTTTAATGAAAAGTATGTCATCATTCGCCGCGCTGGTGTGGTCGAGCGGTCTCAGGCGTCGGTCTGTCGTGAGATCAATGTGCCAGCGCCCGGGTTCAAATCCCGGTAGCGAGCATGGATGTTTCAAAAATTTCCTTTCCTGTGTTGTAGCCTCTTCTTCACTTTCTCTTCGGTCTGACGTCATTCCTTAATGGCGTCCTGGGGAAGGCCACGGGAAACCACCCCAGTATCTTTCCCTTGTCATTCTAGGGAGTCTGCTAGGGGTTCGCCGTCTTGGGAACACTAGCGCTCCCTGGAGCACGGATGCTTCTGCAACGAAGCTCGCACTTCGGTGCGAACCGACCACACACACACATGTCATCATTCATTTGAACCTACTGAGGCCGAGCTCATAATAAAGAAAATGGCAATTTAATTCAAACCGAGGACAGCAATCATTTTCCTGTCATTTATTTGAGTTAAATAAATGACAGGATTATTTTCCTTTATTACAATAAATTTGCAAAATTAACAACTTTTTAAAACTGCAAAAACTCTTGGGATGAAGAAATACTAATAGGATTTCTGAAATCGATTGCATAGTTTATGAATTCCTCACATTCTACTCAGATAAAAAAGTAATAACAAGCCTTTTTTTGCTCGAAGAATACGTCCCAGTCGTTGAGCTTCCTGTCTTCGAGAGCCACCATGCGCTGATATCTGAATAAGTACATTGGCTTCAGGCAAATCAAATGAAGTATCAGCAACTTTAGAAACGAAAATTGTGTTGACCTTGGGATTGAACTTGAAATTCTGCAATATCTGCATTCTTTCTCCTTGTGATGTTGGTCCATAAATATATGGCCTGAAAGAATAAATTGTACAGTGGAAAAAAATGCAGAATAAAGTAAAATGAAATAATAAATAGATTTTTTAGTCAGTTTTCAAAATTAGAAAATTCACTGTTTGAGGAGGTTTGAAGGAGACGATTCCCAATTCCAATTGCCTGCCTCTTAAGTCCCTTTCCATGATCACTGGGACTAATCGTGTCTTAAGAAGTTTTATTTCAATAGTAGTTTCCTTATGAAAGTTTTAAGTTGAACACAACAGATAACACTGTCACTGAAGAATTAATCTCAGAGAGATATTGATTTCATTTCTTTTAACAAAACGAACTGATTGTACAGTAGAAAGTCAAGAGAAAATACACTGCACAAAGTGTATTTTAAAAAAAAAAGAATAACAACTGTGGAAGAAATTTTTTCAAATGAAAGGACTCACGTTACTCTAAAAGCATTTTCCTGATTTGCTAATAATGTTTCAACAGTACTATTAATTTTTTTTTTATAACTTTATAAAGAAAATTAATTTCCAATAATACCTATTATACTGTAATTCACAATACTTCCATGTTAAAATTTTTTTTTTTAGGGAATTTTAATTAAAGTTAATTACTTATTTCTGTTTTTAATCAAATGGAATTTAATAACATTATTATAATGTGAATCTCATTAATACAATTTAAGTTTAAAGATATAGCATTAAAAATAGCCATTTCATCTTTAATATTTATCGAGATAAAATGAAATTGTGCTCAATTTAGAAAAAATAAAATGGTATTAAAACTAAGGATACTTGTTTTCTTACCTGTTCATGGTAATGGCATAATGTTTCAGAGCAAACACATTATCAGAAAAGACAATAATTTTATCATTCCGTTTTTCATGATATCGAATCAAAAATTGGCAAGCACGGAATTTATTAGGATTCATCACATAAAGAAGCTATTAAAATACAAAACACACCAATCAATAATAAAGATATTAATAAATAAATACTAAAATTTATGTGAAAATACAAAATTAATTTCTTTTACTAAGTTCACATAACAAACAGTGACAATAATATGAGAAAGTTTTACTTGTTAATAAAATAATCTAACTCATTACCTTTCATTACCTGAGAACAGACTAAAATCAGAACTTGAGCTTAAATGGATGGATGGGTCAAAGACAGTACCAATAGGATTGTATGTTAAGAAAAAAAAAAATAATTTCATATTCTCAAAAAGACATTTCAATTACAACAAACAATTCTATGGCTAAACTGCAACTGGATGTAAAAAGGAACTTCATAATTTCATAAAATATAACAATGGATTTTTTAGATGTTGTTGAAAACTAAGTCAAATAAGAAGCAAATGGGGATAAAATCAAAATAAAAGAGAAATCTTAACAATTAGAAAAACCTATAAAGCCCATATAGTCTCTAAAGCATCACTTTTTCATGAAAAAGGAATAAATACACCCACTCCTACTACATAATAGTTATAATAATAATTAAAAAAATGTTTCTTTAATATCTACACTACATATAAAATGTTGTGGGGTGTCAACCACTTTCTGCAATGAATTTTTTTCATAATTAATATAGTTCTCTAAGACCTCAGGTGAAATAGGGCTGGTTTCTTTCCAGAAATAGAAAGGAGGCATTGGGTTTATCACATGACCTCAACTCAGTCCTGTTGTGCTCCCATGATATCAAGTTGGTCTGTAGTGGGATATTTTAATTTAATATGCCATTAGAGTCACTTTTTATCTCTTGTGTTAAAAAGAATAATGGGACAGGTAAACAATTTATCACCCCCCCCCCAACCAAAATATGTCACCATTCAGGCCCTGACTCAAGCAAATGAAGGCAACTGCAAACCTTTTATTTCTTTTATATATTTCTTTTTTCAATGCACCTAAAATTCTGAAAGTTTAAATAGGAAGCATCTGGGATTTCTAATTTTTTGGTTTTCAAAACAGTCTATTTTTTTTGGTGTTTTCGAGGTATTACTCAAGTATTTTCAACTTAAAAAAAATAAATGAAAACCTAAAATGATAAAAAAATGTGTAAAATAATGATTTGTAATGTAAAATATTTATTATTAGTAAAACAGTTAATTGTTAAAAAAAATGAAAATTATGTTTTTTTAAAATTATGTGAGATTAAATTACTTTTTAAAAAATTAACAATCGCACTAGTAAAAAATATTTTAAATACAAATCATTATTTTTAAAATAATTATCATTTCAGGTTTTTGTCAAATTTTTTTTTAATCGAAAATACCGAGTAATACCTTAAAAACACCCAAAAAAATGACTGTTTTTGAATTTTAATTTAATTATTTGCAGAAATTTTGAAAATTAAAAACAAGAAAATAGAAATCCCAGATACTTCAAAAGTTTATATTTAAATTTTCAGAAGTTTAGGTGCATTGGAAAAAGAAATATGTAAAAGAAATAAAAGGTTTGCAGTCGTCTGCATTGGCTTGAGTCAGGATCTTAAAAATTGTAGCAGTTATTTATTTATTTATTTTTTTGTAAAAAAAGTGTGCAAAAAAAGGGAGACAGAGAGAGAGAAATAATAAGACAAATATATCTTTAAGTAATGAAGCAAAATGCACAAATTTAAGTGTTATATTCATGTAAAAAATTGTTATTATTATTATTTATATGTGTTAAATAAAGATTTAATTTAAAAGTGTCTTCCGCTTTGGAATAAAAAAAAAAAAAAAAACCCTGTTCTTAGTCATTTCTATATTTTTTTTACAGTTAACAGTATATTTTCCATCACCCTTCCTCCAAAATAATTTCTATGAGCTTTAATGAAAGTAACTGTTCGGATTAAATAGGAAAGAATCAGTTACATAAGAATTCCAAAGCAAAACTAGATCTCATTCTTAAAGGTAGCTATGTCACCATTCAAAACTGTAGCAATTTGTTTTGTAAAACTAAGTGTAAAGAATAAGGGAGAGAGAGAGAGAGAAAAACAATGGACAAATACATCTTTAAATAATGAAATAAAATGCACAAATTTAAGTTTTTATTCATGTAAAAAATTATATTATGTTTACTACAGCTGCTTAACCCTTTTACTGCCAGCGCGCCGATATATCGGCCCTTGTTGGTTGTGCAAAAACTGCCACGGGTCATTTTATCGGCCCAACTTCTTTGACGTCTTTTACTTCGTCATATGCGGCCTATTCAAGGGCTCTAGTTTCCTTTATCGGCATGTGCTTTATTTCTGTTGCTTACTAAGAGAGTTTCACCCTACATATGCCGATTGTTCACATTATGCTTGCCTCGTAAGTTCTCCCGTGTTTTTTCATTACCCTCTGGCCAGCATCATACTATCTTTAGTGCTGGTCAGAGCTCGCACTGGTCTGTGTTTTCTCTGTGGCTCTTAGTATTTATTTTACAGTGTCAGTTTCCAGCAAGATTAGCAAATATTCTTCTAATATTGAGTAAGTATTTGTTGATGAATAATATATCTTACAATTTTACATTATAATAAAATATGAGTTTTCCGTGTTTTTATATTTTATATTTTAGAAAATTATATTTATA
This sequence comes from Thereuonema tuberculata, assembly GCA_023159025.1. NCBI lineage: Eukaryota > Metazoa > Arthropoda > Chilopoda > Scutigeromorpha > Scutigeridae > Thereuonema > Thereuonema tuberculata. Next base: position 2,381,436 of record JAFIDM010002131.1, read on the forward strand.
TTTATATTAATATAAATATAATAATATAATAGGAATTATAATGTAATATTATTTTTTCACATTTATTATTATTAATATAATAAATATAATATAATCTATATAAATATAATAAATATCTATATTTATATTTTAGAAAACTAAATTTTATCCATAAGAAATACTATTTCATTGCTTGTAAAAAATATTTTTCTAATCATAATGTGATATACACATAGAATTTTGAGTTTTTTACATACATAGTAATTAATTTGTTATTTTTTCCTTTCTAAAAATTAAAGTCAACCCCCATAATTCTTCCATGGTTCTAAGCCCCAACTATATCTTCAGCATTGGGAAAAAATCTAGATATATTAAATAAAATTAAGTACCAGAAATAATTCAAAATCTGAAATCTTGCAAACTTTCCAAAAAGAGCCTTGGCAGTCGTCGCACATCCCGCCCACAATGGGCTGGCAGTAAAAGGGTTAAAGAAGACCATACGTAGATATTACTACTAAGAATAGAAACGAACATAAAAATCAAATCTGGTTTACTAACAATATAGAAGTATAATTATTTTGTCCCTTTATTAAATGCCTTTTGGGTCTAGCAATAGTAGACTGAGATTTTGATACTATAGTGGTTACAGTGATTTACTTATTGTTGTTTGTTTGTGTGGAGGTCTCATTCCTGGGACCCATTGGCGGATTTAGGTCTTGATATCTGGGGGTGCGAGCTCACTGGAAGGTATGAGGTATTTGTATACCAAATTCAAACACCAAAACCCAATTTAAATGTTCCGTTTTTAGGCCTAAATTAATAATTAATAAAATTATTATAATAGAAAACATTTTTATTTATCTGTAAAAAAAATTATCATCCCAAAAATCTGGGGGTGCGGCGCACCCCCTAGCACCCCCGTAAATCCGCCCATGCTGGGACCAATCCCAAAAGTCTTTCACACTTTCAAGTTGATCATCAGCATGGGTAAATGTGACTGATGAGTCCTAATAAAGATGAAACACCAGATCCTCGTTATCATGACAATAGCTCAAGGCGTGAATGAAATGTAAAAAGAATAAGAGCTTGCACATGTTTGCACAATTGTGCACTTTAATAATTTGTGCTTCCTCATATCAAAACCCTATATTAAACTAATCAAATCCTATAAACATTCCCTACAGATTTCACTGCAACTATTCAAATAGTGATTTTTTTTTTTTTTGAAAATGTTCTCCACAGAATACTTTCATGTGCTTTATTATGTTCTTGTTGCATAAATTGAACAAAAATGACATAATATCATGTAACCTAGGGATCGTCCATTAATCACGTGAGGCTCGAAAGGGGGGGGGGGTTCGGAAAAAATCACAAACTATCACAAGGGGGGTGTAGTGAGATATCACGTGTATTTATTTTTTCTTTGCCTTATGACCTGTATTGCCCTAGCCTGAAGAATGATCGTCAGCAGCTTGTGGGAAGGACGTGCCAGTGGACTGTACTTCTGTATAAAGAAGAATGTTAAGGCACATGTAAATTCAAGTCACAAGCAACCTAATGATCTAAGCAATAATAGTCCAGACATGCACAATGTTCGTTCTTCACGCATCCTCATGCGACGATCGATCGCTAGATCGAGAGAGATTCTCTGCGTTGTGTGCGAAAATGATGATGCCGAGTGGCTTGATGAGACCAACGTTGATCTTCAACAAAGCACAGTGCCAACAGCTGACTTGCAAGATGCTTATCCACTTGTTAGTTTGAAGAAAATCTCGCTAATCCGTGGTCTGAGGACAATGTCTATTAAATATATTCATGCACTAGTACAATTATATGTTTTTCACATGATTACACCTTTCCTTTATTATTTTTATGCCGGTCAGAAACAACCTGCAACCTTAATGTCTGTCTGGACATTTTTATCACGGTGCTTAATTTTCCAGAATTAAATTAGATTTACCTGTATTTAAAGATAATATTCTGAAAATTTTTAAGATACTTTGTACCAAAAAAATACACATGATTTTGGGTAGGGGTGGGTGGGGGGTAGTCTAAAACCTCACCACCTCACCACGTATCTCCAGGGGGGAGGGGAGGATTAAAAAGTTGCTAAAAAAATCATATGATTAATGGACGACCCCCTATATAAAATAACCCTGGATAATATGAAATGATCAATTTCTATGTATTCTAAAATAATGTTAAAATTTTATAAAAGTTATGCCTAACGTTTTCTGTAATTAAACTTACCAGCTTTTTACATGTTCTGCAAAGAAGATAATCTCGGTAAAAGTCTGGGGTCATAGGACACCATACCTAAATTAAGAAGGCAATAATTAATGTTTATTTTTCTACAGATTTTTCTTTCTTTAGGTAAGCAAAAATTGCAAAATCAAAAACATTATTTTTTATAGAAATTGCTTACATGGCTTATGATGCTGATAGATTATTATTATTTCTATAATCAGAGGAGCTCATGCCACCAGGCTTGAGCCGAGAACCAGCAGCAGGAATCAAAAAGTACTGATGATGTAAGAAAATTCCATAGAAACTGAATTTTTACAATGTGCGATCAGAAAGAAATCATTGCTGGCAAAGAAAATTATGAACTAACTATCTTTAGGACTCAAGAATTAAAAAGAGTCTAGAGAAAAGTAGACAAAGAGAAGACGGATACTTAAGTACACAAAAAAGTCTTTAAACCTATTAAATCATTCTATTAATAGGCAAAAGTTGTACAATCTTTGTAAATTTGTAATTTGAAATAATCAATCACAGTGCAGCGTTGGAACATGTCAGCAATGACGTCACGCCCATGTTGAAAGATGGCTTCTACTATTTTCTCCACCACAACGAATCGCAATTACACAATTATTATCAGCGTATTGAGATTTTCTTTCCCACATAAATGAAGTTTACACTGAAATGCATGAAGTTCATGCGTCAAAATTTATCAGAGAGTTTGTAAAATCTCGGTTTTTACATAATTTCGGCTGTGTCGCCGCTCTCTCAATACTCAACAAGTAGGAGATAATGACGATGCACGTGCCCTCATTGTTGCCCAGACAGGATTATTAGTATTGGCTGTTGGACATTCGTTATTGTTATTGTTGAAACTGGTAAATCAATTTTTTATTTTCTTTTATTTTTATTTTAACAAAATTTGGCTTAGTCATTCAAATTATATGTGGGCTGGTTGCGAAAGTCATGGCTTTTAAAAAATGAGCTTAGAACATCTTTTTCAATCTTGTGTTTTTCAAAAATTTCAGGATATTTCAAAAATGTGGCATTTCCTTTTATTTCCGTTAATATTGCCTCAATTTCGACGAACCTATTCTTTTAGGGCGGAAGGTTGCCATTATATTTTGTAATGAGAAATCGCAGCGCTCGCTATTACGAAAGTGGTAAATCAATTTTTTATTTTTTTTATTTTAACAATATTATAATATAATTTTAACAAATAAGCCGATATTCAAATTACATATGGGCTGTTGTGGAAGTCATGGCTTCTAAAAAAATTAGCTTAGAACATCTTTTTCAATCTTGTGTTTTTCAAAAATGTGGAATTTGTTTTACTTCCGTGAATATTTCACGGGTCGCAACTGGTATCCATAAATTTCTTTCAATAAATAAATAAATAAATAAAATAAGGAAAGCATTACCTCTGCACATTGAACTCTTGCAATGTAGCCCTTCTTTTGTAATTCTAACCAATTGGCTTCATATAATTTTGGTCCAATTAAAAAATTCAGATCTGCAATTTTATCATCTTCACGAACTAACGTAGCAGTAAGTCCTAATTTACAGTGGGCTTGTACTATAGTTAAAACCCTCCGAAACATTTTGGCAGGAATGGTATGTACCTCTGTAAGTACAGAAAAATAAATAAATAAAGATAAATTATTACTTTTATTTTTAGTCTTTCAATTAAAATAGTATTTTTGTTTTAATAAAAGCTTTTTGCTTTACTTGCTTGATTTTGTTTCTTACAAACTGAAAGAAGGAACAAAAAAGTAAGTCATGCTATATAAACCTTAAAAAAAATTATGTTACAAATTTAGTAATTTTAATATCTTTCACCCTTTATCACTGTTCAGTTTAAAATCGGTGTGGTTAGTAGATAAAAAGCAGACCTTTTGAAAAATGAATATTGATTTGGTATTCAGAAAGCTATGAAGATCAGTAACAAAAACTGCTTTCTCTTTATTTAACAACATAAACTGAAAGGCTTTGTACATTATTATCATTTGTAGACTGAAAATAAAAACCGGGCTAAGTGCCAAAATCTAAGTTCTGAGAAAAACAGCAAAAACATTTGTGAAAACTAATATTGGCTACAGTGAAAGTCTAACAATTGGCTAAAGTTTGAAGTACTTGCAGACTGAATATCGTAGAGCCGGGTTTTTACCGCACTGGCATAAGCACACAGCCCATATTTTAGCAATAAAATGGAAATGGATGGTTTTGGCACTTAGCCCGGTTTTTATTTTCAGTCTACATTTGTATGCTTCAAAAAATGATGCAAATATCCATTACAAGACAAGATATATAATTACTTCTGAGGTGAAAATGAATTATCCAGATTACTGGTAGAACCTAAGGCCAAAAATGCAACAAAAATAAGCTGAGGGTGCATCTATAAAAGATAACCATTGTTCTGGTTACTATCCTCCTTGTAACCAGGCCATCCATAAACCCAACCAGTCATTCCAGCAACCAGAAACTGCGTATACAAACTTGAACCAGATGCACAGTTGTAGTATCCAGGGTTGCCTGGTTATAATCCATTCCTAGCAGCCGACAGCATTCCAAGCAGACGACACAATGGACTCATTTTATACTATATTTCTATTTTACATTACCGAGTGGCTTATTATTCAATGATTCAGTTAAAAATAATCTTTGATTTCACTTCTTTGTTTCATATATAAACATTTTTTTTTTCCCTGCCTTTAATTTCTTTCTTTTTTTTTTTTTTTTCCTGGCTGCATTCCATAAAAGTATAGTTATTTTTCTTATTTCTTTGTTGTAGTCATTACATAGAGCAATCGCACTGCTGTTGAAATTTTTTTTTTACTTGGCTGTGTTGCTTAAAAGAATAATAAATTCTTTTATTTTGTTTAAACATGACTCCAGAAATGATAATTATAATAAATAGAAAACACAACATCTTCATCTTTTCAAAACATTGCTATATTTCGCAGATATATTTTATCTGCTTCTTCGGGCTTAGAATATTCTTCATTAACAAAAGGTTCGAATGATAGAATAATAACAATATATGGTAATTACAATGTGAATAGTACAGGGTCATATATGTCAGATCATATACATATTAATAATTCATAATTATTACAGTTAATGTTGTTTTTGTTAAAAAGATCAGACAACAAGTAATTATAAGTAAGATAATAGCAGAATAATAACATTATAACAATAAACTATTGGTTAAGAGTAGAACAATGAAATTTTGTACCTTTTTACAATAGATAAGTATATTATTGGAATTTTTTGATATCTATACAATTTTTCATGAATTTATCTAATATAATTTGGCTCACTTCAACACCTTTTTGCTTGTTAAAGCATTTGAAGCTTCTTATTATGCAAGACTCGAGCATAAACCTTAGTTCTGTATTATGTACATTTTTAAAAACAATTTGTACGATCGGGTCTGGGTTATGTCCTAATGTTAGAGAATGGTGGGCCCAATCTGATATCTCGGGATGGTTGTTCTTGGTAGCACTGATGTGTTCTTTTAGCTTTCTCCCTGTGTTCCCAAAATAGATTCAGTTGCATGATCTACATTTTAATTTATAAATAACACCTGCCATTTTCATAATATCGTTGTTTTCTTTTCTTTTACAAATTAAAGATCCTAAGTTTTGATTAGCTATACGGATAATCGATATTTCATTAATCTTACAAATTTCATTTATTCTCTTTGAAACCTTAACATTATATGGAATTCTTAAGATATTTTAATTTCTTTGTCTTTCTTAATATTATCCTTAGTTTTGGAGAGAAATCGCCAACCGGACAATAAATATGCCTTCGCCCATAGAGCCAACATCAACGAGAATTCTGCACAATTGTTTCATCCTTATTGGGGAATCATCAGCAGAATCTACTCGTTGATGTTTGGCTCGCGGTTGGATTGGCGATTTCTCTCCATTTATGAATGATTACGGACGTTAAACTTGCTTTCTATTGTCCTTAGTTTTCTTTTGAAAAAAATCTTTACATATTTTATTTACTAATTTCTTTGGATATTCATTTATATATAAATTATTTTTGAACTCATTGATTTTACAGATCCATTTCGTTTCATCTAGAGTGTTTTGACAAATTTTCAATCCATTTATAATGACCGCTTTTTTATTATTCACATTGTAATTACCATATATTGTTATTATTCTATCATTTAAACCTTTTGTTAATGAAGAATATTCTAAGCCCGAAGAAGCAGATATCTGTGAAACATATCTGTGAAATATAGCAATGTTTTGAAAAGATGAAGATGTTGTGTTTTCTATTTATTAAAATTCTTTTATTTTTACTTCTTTATTGTAGTTCAAGATGGCTGGTGAACTTGATTCAATTATTAACAGCAGATTAGCTTAAAAATGCCAGCCATCTTGTAACCGTGCCGTCTACTAAAGACAGGGTTTGGGGAACAACCACAGCGTAACCAGTCACATGATAAATTTAATAGCTCTTGTGATAACCAGAACCGCAGTTATCATTTATAGATGCATCCTGAATGTAACATAATATTCTTCCTGTAGTATGCATTTTTACTTGCAACACATTCCATCTACATGCATAAATCTTTATCATTTCAATTTTAAAAGAAAAATTATATTCTAATATTAAGACTTCTGTATCCATGTACAGAGCTGCCTGGGGACACTTGATGAGTGGAAAAAGGTTGCTTGGTTCGATGAGTTTCAGTTCCTTCTCCACCATGCCGATGGCAGGATGAGAATATGGCGCAGGCAGCACAAATCCATGGACTTGTTTTGCCAAGTGAGAACCCTACAAGTGGGTGGCAGTGAATAATTGTCAAGGGAATGTTCTCCTAGGACACACTTGGTCTTCCAATATCCCTGGAAACATCTCTTAATGCCATGGGCTATTTCAACATTGTCTCAAACCAGATGCACTCGTTTAAGGCTACAATGTTCCCTGACACAGATGGCCACTTTCAACAGGACAATGCACCCTGTCATTGTGCTCGATTGGTCTCCAACTGGTTCAGTGACCATGACTGATTTCCACTTGCTTCAATGGCTGGCTCAGTCACCTGATCTCAACCCCATTGACAATCGAAGTGGAAACATCCATTCGAAGCCTACAAACAAAGTATATATATCCAATGTGAACCAACAAAGAACTGCTCTTATGTCAATATGGGCCAATATTCTTGTGGAACGGTTCCAACACCTTGTACAGCTGCAATCAAAGCTAGAGGAGGACCAACTCATTATTAGTATGATGTCTCTAATAAAGTGGTCACTCAGTATATAAAAGTCAAAGTTTGTATGTATGTTCTCTATACAATTTTACATCCTTTGACTGATCTGAACCAATTTCTGCATAGTTAGTCTTTACTATCCTGCCGAAAACGTCAGCTACCTTGGAACCTCGACATACCACCCCTCACCCTGAAAATGAGTGAAAATCCCTGAAATAGCGCCCCAAAAGCACCTGGTGACAACAATGGGAATACTGTTGTACAACCATTGAAATGAAAATATTATTGTGCATAATAGTGCCACACAGTAACCTAGTGGCAAAAACAACAACATAAATATTTTTGTGCATAAATCTCTTTTGGATCCTCTGCTTAGTGAGTACAAAATTTGACACGAGTGAACAAAATTTGACATGAGTGATCTTTGTCAAAATCGAAACAATACATATTAGACGAATTTTCAATATTCAATCCTAATAGGTGTAAATGTGGGGTGGGGGGCTGCGCAACCTGTTTTGAAGGGTTTGCTTATCTTGAATGTTCTTTGTCAAAACTGAAAAGATGCATTTTTAATATTGAGCCCTAAGGGGTGTAAATAGGGGTGATGATGGGGGGAGATGGGTAAATATTGTTGAACAATATTTCTACGTGGTTTTCGGATTAAACAATAAGAATATAACATTAATTTGTACTGATCACGTGATTGTTTACCAACTGGAGAAGTTTTGATGTTGTAGGGTTGTGGAGAATGGGAGAAAGGAATGGGAATTTATATTTCTCCAATCTCGATATTAATATAACATTACTTTGTACCTACCATGTGATTTCGTATGAACTGGGAAAACTCACAATTTCAATTTCTTTCTCATTCACATCAGGACATCTGTTAACCTGTGTGAAGAATGGGTCTTTCAGTTGATTTATAAAATAGGACATTAATCATACTAAATATTCACTTTCCCAATTGTAATGGAATGAAATTTAGATGGAATGTGATTTCTGTGAGACTTTATTGAGAATATTGTGGAAGCAATAACTTGAAATTCATATTTAAGATATTCATAAGAAAAAATATGGTACCTCCCAAATCTAAAATTATCACATAAAATATACAGTAAAAATTAAAATGAAATTCATGTGCTGGCTGCCATCAGCCTCAATAAATTTTCTATGAGCAATTAAATAAAAAAAAGCACCTAAAAATATACAAGCACATAAAAGGTTGAGACCAAGTTAACACTTCTGCTTCTGTTTTATTTAATTGCGCATAGAAAATTCATTGAGGCCTTATGAATTCATTTCTTTTACTTTTAGTGTATATTTTTTTTTTGTGACAATGTGGGAGGTATCACATTTTTCTTATGGATACTTCCATTCACCTCCAGACCTTGCTGTTTACTTGTGACTACGTCCAGGTGATGATCATCAATTAAGAGAGAAACAGCTGCTTTGGGATGTTACATAGTAAATACTTGGTCACAACCTTTAATGTGTTTATATATTTTTAGGCATTTTTGTTTTATTTAATTGTGGCTAGAAAATTCACTGAGGTTAGCGGACGCCAGCACATGAATTTCTTTATTTTATTTTTAATGTATATTTTTGTATGATAATTTTAGATTTGGGAGGTACAGATTTTTTTCTTACAGATATTTCCATTCATCTCCGTATTCAGACCTTGCTGTTTACTGGTGACTACCCTCAGCTGATGATTGCCAATTAAGCGAGAGAACAGCTGTTTTGGGATGTCACCTAGTAAATTCTTGGTCTCAACAATTAATGTGTTCATATTTAAGAGTTTAGTGCTATTATCTAGATCTGATTACATTTTGGAATATACAGATCCATTCTAAGGGCTACTTTACATAAGGGCTAAAGCAAATAAGAAAATGCCCTGAACAACATCAAACTTTGCATTTGAGAGTTAAATGCTATTGCCCATCCCTGGTTGGCTTTTGGTGCTATGTCCCTCACAATAAGAACCAAAATACTGTGCCATTAAGTAACTCAAAGAATAATACATTAAATTACAGTGGAGCACTGTTTATACGTTTCTCGTTTATACGTTTTTATCATTTATACGTTTTTTTGAATGGTCCCGGCAAAATCCAATGCATATTAACGTTAAATAATTTCATTTATACGTTTTCCTGAATCGCAAATTTCATTTATACGTTTTTTTCAAGAACTCAAGCAGAGAGAAAATGCCCATTTCAACCTCAGATTCCCACCTGCCGATTGTCCAGTCTTAGAAAAGTGCACTGAAAAACCTCTGCTAAAAAGCTTTCAACAAGCTTTGGCGGGTTTTAACACCTTTGGCGGGTGTATGAATACCTCATTAGCAGTGACTTAAATGATAAAGATGGCACTTTTAATTGTGCACAATGAACTTTTTTCTGTGCATTCCAAAAAAGCCCTACAATCTAAAATAATAAAATATTTTGTAAATGCTGACATATTTTGTACATACCTCTTGTATTTCATCTTCATGTAATATTTTAATTTAGCTCTGACTTTTTATTGTTGGTTATCACGAAATTGTTCATAACTTTTGTGAATTTTGTTTATACGTTTTTTCATTTATACGTTTTTTTTTCTCAGTCCCTTCAAAAACGTATAAATGGTGCTCTACTGTATATGAAACTTCATATTTGAAAGCTTACGCGTTATTGTGTACATCTTAGTAAATTATGGTGTATATAGAAACCTAGCTCATAGGTCACATTGAAAAATATACAATGCTCTTAAGTAACATGAAATCTATAATGTGTAGTCATTTGCTTTCATGTTTCAACAACACAAATCTGGGACAGCTGTTTCATCCTTCTTAGGACTCATCAGTCATATATACCTATTATATTAAGCTCAGAAACAGCATGAAAAGTTATGGATCTCTCTCCCAGTCCTGGCAGTGGGGTCCCACAAAAGCAAACGACAGTAAGAAAATCCCTGTAACCAATATAGCATCAAAATCATGACCTGCTCAGTCGTGAAACACAAAAGGCATTAAATAAAATGACAAAAATAACACAAATACTAAATAGTCATAAATAGGAAAGTTTAATATGCTTATAATATAATACGAAAAAGGGGATCTATAAAGCCATTTGCTTTCACGCTTTAAGCAATTCAAAGTACAATGCACTGATTTAAATTAAATTTCATATTTAATTGTTTAACAGTTTTGTTTAGATCTCATTAAATTCTGATGATTAGACACTATTTTCCTTAAGGTCCCAGAAGTATGACTTTTTTGTAGCTTAACTAATTTAAGGGCCAAAACTTCTAAGTAAATAAAACACATTAAAAAAAAAGCAAACAATTTATAGTTCCTTAGTATGAATAAAGTCATGCAATGGTTCTATTGATATTTTTTAGATTACTGACAGTTTCAAGCATCTTCAAAGCTCTGAAATGTTTTATCAGAATTTGAAGGGGACAGAAGATTGGCAACTCAGTTGTAGTGAATAGTCCTAAAAAGATATAATTCTGAAAGAGTGTTATATAAAGCTGCAAATGGCATGAATGAATATGCTAATATATGCAGTTTTATCAGTGTTGAACAATGGAAGGAATAAATAAAGTGTAAGGACTAGGTCCAAATGAAATTCTAAGTTAAAAACAAGTTTGTAATGTAAAGACATCTACAAATAAGATTCAAAAGGTGGCAAATATTATTAAAATAAATTTTATAAAAATCATAACAAATAAACATATATAATGAAAAATTATGGAATTTTTATAAGTCTAAAAGTAAATTTGATGAAATTAAAAAAACAGAAAAATAAAAACAATAATGGTACAATTCGCTTACCATCTAAAACCATTAAACCCCATTCTTGAACTTTGAGCCATTCCATAACTTTTTCCGCTTCCCACGAGCGCTTCTGCTGATGGGTGAGCATAGAATAGGTCGTAATACAAATTCCACAACCTGTAAGAAATTTAAGCCATTTATTCTTATTCAAGCCTCAATTATGATATAGAATTAAGAAACAGCTCTCAAAATTCTCATAAATATTTGTAAAATTCAGCAGCTGTAATAAAGAAAATTGAATTTTTAATATAAAATACAATGCATTTTACAAGTAGGTGGGAAGCAGTTACTTACAAGAAGAGCTGAATGGTTCTATAAAAGTTGTCTCCAAATGTTTATATATCTTAAAATGTTTATATATCTTAAAATGTTTATAAAACTGTTTAAGTCTAAACACTCAAAAGTAGATCTTTCAATAGCCTGTTTTGTTCATATTTGCCTGTGTGAAAGTCTAAATACCAAAAGTATTTCACTTTGGGATTAAGAAGAAAGAAATAGGAAATAGTCAGCTATATGTAAAAATCATTATTAAGAAAGGATTCAGTCAAGCTTACTCAAAGAATTGGGAATAATCTTCAAAATATGAAAGAATGCCCAGTTTGTCTAATCCAGGGGTTTTTCTTCTTGTTCTTCTAGAGATCTAGACCTACATCTTAGATTAAGATTTTTTATCAATAATTTTCTGATCTTTTTTAAATAGTTTTCATTAAAATTTTAGCAAATCCTATCTCATTTTTAATTGTAAGTGTAGCAATTCTGTAATTCTTCTTTAAAAGACAAAGAATTTAATTTTCTCATTCATATCATCTCTAAAGTTATTTATTGACAAATGTATTAAGAGACTTCTGTAAACTGCTTCCAATTAAAAAAAGAAAAATTTCAAAGCATTTAGAAAGTTATGTTTTATTTAAGATCCATTGTGTCAAATTTCTCCCATTTCTCCTTATGTCAAATATAATGCAAATAAGCACAGAATAATGAGAAGAATTCAAAATAGTTGCTTCAATTTGAGTTTTGTATTTTGTACTTCCTGAAAATTTCCGTCAACCATAATTTTTATTGAAATTTGTAAATAGTGAATCTATGGATAGAGAGAATGGTGTCCTTTATTCTGGTTAAATGAAACTTTGGTTTGCTATGAAAATCTGGAATGAAAGATGATGTGTGTAGTTTCAAAGCATTTAAAAGCAACAGCTTTTTAATGGCTAATCTGATACTCATGAGCTAATGAAAAAGAAATTGTTGCTAATTAATGAAAAACAGAAATTATGTTTATTTTAATGAGAAGATAAAGCAAACAAAATTAAGCTCTAAATTAATTAGTAAGAAATGCAAATGTGCGTTTTCTTTAACTTGTTAGACTATGAACAGATATTAAGGAAAGTATTTAATCCATAAAACTAACTATTCCACAGAAAGTTAAAATCAGAAACAAAGTAAATAGTCTTACCCATGGGCTTATCTTTAGCATCTGAAGTAAATCGACAGATCATACTATCGTCAGCAGTAGACCACATCTTAAACTAAAAATACAAATCACATTTAGGATTTTTTTTTCAAATTTATCTAATAAATAATAATAACAGAAGTATCAGAGATTTAAGTAATTAGAATGATGAAATAAAAGACAGTAATGACTAAAGTAATCATAATTGCTTAAACAACGAGATATTTTATATGATATTTATATGATACCAAAGTTGCTGAAATTTATTTTATATTCGATTTGCCAGACTATAGAATTTAATGAGAAAAACTTGTTAAACATTTTAACATTTTAAAACATTTCAAGGATACCAGATTTTTCAAGCAAAAGCCTATTTGTGAAATATGAAAGTTTTGTAAAAAAAATTGTCAGGATGATTAAGAATGATTCATGACTTTCTTTTAAATCATTGTAATGAGGGAAATCACTAGTCATTATCATGATGATAACAGAAGGGTAAGAGAAGGGTCATCAAAAAATTAGATCATCATTTCACTTACTAATTGTATCTTTAATTAAATGCATTTTATGATTATTAGCTCCAGAAACTTCAATAATGCATTCATTATGCTGTATATAATATTTCAATAGAACTGATTTCTTAATAAATGATGGGTCATATTGTTACCAGTTGATTTGGCCACTCCCCCGTCCAAGGAATCGAATTGTCCAACCTGGAGTCCCCCTTCAAAATCAGACAGGCCAATGCTGAAATTGAGGCGGCCTTTTGCTTTAAATAGAGCTGCAGAGCTAAGTTTAGGGAGTGAGTTCGGAGGTCGAGAGCCTTGCTACAGTCTCCACCTAGGAGAACGGAGAGTGAATTGGTGGCCAAGAGCTACGAGAGACCAGCCAGGAAGACAGAGGAGGATACGTTATTGGACGAGAACCCAGTAGGAGCAACTAAGGGAGAAGACATCCACAGCCACTACCAACTTACCTTTTGCCGCAGGGTCTAGAGACGTTCGCACTTCAAAGGAGCGACCACGGGAGAAGACATCCACAGTCGCTACCAAC